>CAUYLG010053598.1:0-56683 GCA_963573385.1 Cacajao melanocephalus | reverse complement strand
AGAAACTATTATTTTAATTTCCCAATTGTAAAAATATTTAATGCTACAAACAATACTTCAATAAAAGTACTGCAGCTCAGCCTCAAGTAACTCTGGTAAAGATCACTTTACCAAAAAAATAAAAAATAAAAAATAAAAATTTAAAAAGGCCGGGTGCGGTGGCTCACGCCTGTAATCCCAGCACTTCGGGAGGCCGAGGTGGGCGGATCACCTGAGGTCAGCAGTTTGAGACCAGCCTGGCCAACATGGAGAAACCCCATCTCTATATATAAAAAAATTAATTAATTAAAAAAAAAAGATCACTTTACCTGTGCAACAGAGCCTTGGAAACCATTCTGAATACCCTGGCATCTTCCAACAAAAGCATCAGATAAAGACTTCATTAAAAACAAAGGACAGTGATGGGCTTATAAAAACTGCTGAGCAATTATTAGCGCTGAGTCCTCCTACAAACAGTAGAGCTGTGCTACACTCTGCAGTTTAAGGGAAGTAGACTGCAACATGAGGTCACTACTGACAAGGAGGTACCCAATCAAGAGTCTACAATTTTTTTCCTAATTACTTTGCAATTTTTCAGGAGGTGGGCAAAGAGGAATAGAATTTTGAATCTAGCTAGACCTCTCTAAAAAATATATAAGCCTAATCCAATATAAGCAGAGAAAACAATCTGTTTTCATTAATCACACTACTATATCCAGGGACATAAATTATAAATATGAAATTACTAAAATATGCAAAATAGGTAGAGTACTATTGTTCAATTATCCAATTTGAGAAAAGCATTTATGGCTAACTTTCAAGTCTAAAAATTGGATAGCTTCCAGATAAGTCATGCTAGAACCATACCAAAATTACCATATAAAAAACTATGGTTTCAAAAAATAAACACATAAAACAAAACAAAAATAATAATCTCATGCTCCTTTAAAACCAAAAGCAAAAATCCTTTCCTTACTTTCCCCATCAACTTAGGAGTACTTTATACCAATGACAAGAGTATACCAAAAAATTTCTCACTATTACAAAGTTAGTCACTAAGTTATATATAACAAGTATCAAATGCATCATTTATAGGAGAAGGAAAAGAGGGAGAGAACCTGTCAATATTTATCATGTGCTAGAACTTAAAAGATTTTCTTTTTTGAACTCTAATAAAACTTTCTCATGACCCAGAGCATAAATTCTACTTGTTACTGCCCAACATTTCTGGTATGACTTCCTTTTTAAACTCAAGTGGAACCTGGATAGTGAAAATGTGAACTGACAAAATCTGTCAACTGAAATATTTTGCAAACTATATGATTCAATGATGAAAGGAAAGAAAAAAGATACTATTACAGTTAACATGCCCCTCTAGTGAACTGAAGGCATATTTTCTCAATAATAGGGGATCCACAGAATGAAGTGGAAACCAGTCTTAAAACCCTAAACTCACAGCTCTTCCTAAATCACTTACACCTTCTTTCCTGCACCTCATCTAAAATTGAACCATTGGAAACCAGTGAACTCACAAGAATGAAGCCCTAGCATCAGCAACCACAAAGAACATTTCAATTTTTCATCTTTCTAAATTGAGTTTTAGCAAGGCACGAGAAGCACAACTTTAAATGAACTTCTTAACACAAAGTAATCGTTTTTTGGTTTGTGGTTTCTTAAGCATGAGTGTAAATTAAAAATTACCTAAACCTCAAGCCAAAATAAACTTTCCTAATACAACACGAAAAAGATTATAAGGCACTGGGAAGAAAAGATAAAAGCTCTTTTAGAACTCTCCTTTTTCTCTCTTCTTTTTTTTTTTTTTTTTTTTTTTTTAGACGAAGTCTCACTCTGTCGCCCAGGCTGGAGTGCAGTGGCGCGATGCTGGCTCCCTGCAACCTCCACCTCCCAGGTTCAAGCAATTCTTCAGCCTCAGCCTCCCATATAGCTAAGCCTACAGGCACATGCCACCACACCTGGCTAATTTTTGTATTTTTAGTAGAGACAGGGTTTCCCCATATTGGCCAGGTTGGTCTCAAACAACTGGCCTCGTGATTCACCAGCCTCAGCCTCCCAAAGTGCTGGGATTACACGCATGAGCCACCAAGCCTGGCCTCTCTTCACATTTTTTAAAGGTAAAAATTCCCCTAAAGTTTGTACATTTAAATATAAAACTAAATGATAAATCTGTGGATATAAAGCAACAATTCAGAAACAATCTTGAGATTTCCATGGACTTCACGGATTAGACTGAACCTCAGGATCAATCGACCAAAACTACTGCTTTTCCATGCATGCACCCTAGGCTGCTCACACCTCAAACGCCACCATTTTTTCCACTCTCAACACGGCTTAAATCTTAACAAAACATGACAACTACAGAAATAACAGATGCATGAACAGACCAATCAATACAACTCACACACAAACATTTAAGCCACTGTCTCTCAAAAAGTGGTCTGTAAACCTTAGGGTACTTGAAGCCCTTTCTATAAAACAGTTAGAATAACTACCTTCATACCGCTTGCCCTTTTCACTATCCTGACATCTGCATATTTTCAAAATTTTTTTAATTAGGAGGCCATCAGGCTGAAATGGCTTCAGTGCCTTGGCTTCCCACATAAGTGAACTGAAACCTAATGTCAACAGTAAGATGACTAATGAAAACCCACCAACTAACCTCTACCTAGGAACTTTCCACTGGACCATATCCAAGTAAGGTAAATGCCTAGCCAATCAAGTTATTTCTTTACTTCTGCATCTAGTTTATAAAAGCCCCACTGCTCAGGCTGCTAAAGTGGAGCACTCTGAACCTCCTCTGGTTTTGACTGCTGTCTGATTCATGAATCCTTAAATGCTCAAATAAACTCTTAAAATTGTTGTTTAAAGTTTTCTACGATGATGAGAAATCAATGGTAGAAAAAACTACTTGGGGTCTTAGCATAAGTCCAAGCAAGTAGTACTGTGGCCACTGTATTCTTCCTCACCAGCCATTTGAAACTTTTTAAAAAACTAATCACTTTTATTATGGAATACCATTTTTACTTGAAAGATAGACTAATATCTAAACCATGGTTATTAGGACTTGAATGCTGGCAGACATTTTTTCAAAAACGACCAAGACTCTCACTTTAAGAAAAACTGATGGCCGGGAGCGGTGGCTCACGCCTGTAATCCTAACACTTTGGAAGGCTGAGGTGGGTGGATCACCTGAGGTCAGGAGTTCAAGACCAGCCTGGCCATCACGGTGAAACCGCATCTTTTTTATATAAAAAAATTAAAAATTAATAAATAAAAAAGAAAGAGAAAAACTGACAACATGACAAAATTTGAAATTTCAGGTAAAAATCAGAATTCTGGAAAACCTCTATCCTCCTCCATAAGTTCAAAAACATCTGAGTACTTAAAAGATGCTTCTGATGCAATCCATAGTGATATTAAAGAATGTGAACTTTAACAAATGTGTCAACATCTGGAACATCTACAGAACTCAGTGAAGCAATCTTTTCCAAATGACCAATATACCATACCCCATCCCTGTAATGGTCCTCCTGCCTGGGTCACAAGGGCAGCCCCATCTTTTGAATGTGGAGGTAGCCAAACCCCTTGGGCTCATGCACTCTGTGCTCTGGTAGAGATGGAGTTGCCTGTATCACACCAGAGCCATACCTAGAGTGGCAGAAGAGTATGATGCCAGGCATCTTGCCAAGGTCTCCAAGGTCCCCCCAATCACTGGTGGCCCCTCCTTTGCATTTAGGCTCCCCCAACACCCTGCAAGCCCTTGGACTGTTATTAATTTCTCAATTGCCTTCACGGTCATTCTTTTTTTTTTTTTTTGAGACAGTGTCCCACTTAGTTGCCCAGGCTGGAGATCATGGCTCACTGCAGACTTGACCTCCCATGCTCAAGCAATCCTCCCACCTCAGCCTCTAGAGTCACTGGGACCACGGGCACATGGCACCATACCCAGCTCATTAAAAAAAAAATTTTTTTTTTGTAGAGATGAGGTTTCACTATGTTGCTCAGGCTAGTCTCAAACTCCTGGCCTTAACCTCCCAAAGTGCTGGAATTACATGTGTGAGCCAGGATCATTCTTCCGCTGTCTTGGACAAAGGTCCTGGCTTCTTTTTAGATGACTAATCTGCTTATTAGATGGCAGTCTGGCCACATCTTTGGTGACCTCTCTCTAATAAGCTTTCTTGTTCTTTATAATACCAATAGGCTGAGAATTTTCCAAATCTTTAAGTTCTGCTTCCCTTTTAACAATTTCATCTTTAAATCATTCCTCTCTCCTTACATTTTAAGATAAGCAATCAAGAGGAACCAGGCAACTCCTTCAATACTTTGCTTAGATTGTATTTCCTCAGCCAAGTCTAGCTTCACAGCTCCAAGTTTTATGTTCCACAAAACACTAGACCACGAACACAATTCAGCCAACTTCTTTGCCACAACTTTCCTCCACTGTCTAATAACATGTTTATCATTTCTATGAGACCTCATTAGAATGGCCTTTACCATTCGTATTTCTGCCAAGATCCAGTTCACAACCACTTAGTATTCTCTAAGAAAACTGAGGCTTTCTCTAAAGCTCTCCTCCCTTTCTTTCTGAGCCCTCACCAGCATCCACCTCAATGGCCCATTCACAGCAATAAAGGCTTTTCTAGCATGTTCCTCAAAACTCTTCCAGCCTCTATCCATTAACCAGTTCCAAAGCAACTTCCACATTTTAAGTATTTGTTACAGCAGCACCCACTCCTCAGCACCAATTTTCTGTCCATTCAGGTTACTGTAACAAAATGCCATACACTGAGGAAACAAATTTATTTCTCACAGTTCTGGAGGCTGAGAAGTCTGAGATCAAGGCACCAGCAGATTGTCTGGTGAAGGCCCATTGATAAGACTTTTTTCACTATGTTCCCATTTAGAGAAAGGGGTAAGAAGTCTTTTCTCAGGCCTTTTATAAGGGCTGTAGTCTAATTCAGGAGGGCCCCACCCCCATGGCCTAATAACCTCCCAAAGGCCCCACTTCCTAATACCAAAACTTTCAGATCTTAACAGCTAGAGATTAAATGGAGAAAAAAATGTAAGAATCCTTCAGCTAGACATTCAAGAGATTTGCAAAAACATAAAACAATGCCACTAAAAAAGTTTAGGGAATTAGAAAACACAGTTACTTTTCATTTTAAAAGAAACATTACACTAACATGTAATAGACTTATTGTTACTTTAAAAAAATAAATAAGGCCCAGTAATCCCAGCACTTTAACGAGACCAAGGCTGGAGGATCACTTGCACCTGGGAGCTTGAGATTGGCATGGGCAACATAATGAGATCTTGTATCTACAAAAAATAAAAAATAGTAGTTGGGTGTGGTGGTGCGTGCCTGTAGTCCCAGCTATTCACAAAGCTGAGGTGGGAGGGTCACTTGAACCTGAAAAGTCAAGGCTGCAGTGAGCTATGATCATGCCACTGCACTCTAGCCTGAGCAACACAGCAAGACCCCGTCTCAAAAAACTAAAAAAATTAACTAATTTTCTCAGTTTTAATTCCTAATATCATAAATACCAATAGATATAACACACTGAAACAAAAGTTCTTTAGAGTGCCAAATAATTTTTAAGTGTGTAAGGAGGTTGTATAACCAAAATATCTGAGAAGCATTAACTTAAAACTAATGAAGAAGAAAGAATTTATCAATAAAAACCCATGAGGTCATAAATAGTTATATTTTAGCTACAAACAGAAGCACCCAGGCTGGGTATGGTGGCTTATACCTATAACCCCAACACTTTGGGAGGCTGAAGCAGGCAGATCACTTAAAGCCAGGGGTTTGAGACCAGCCTGGCCAACATGGATAAACACCATCTCTGTTAAAATGACAAACATTAGTCAGGTATGCTGGCACATATTGGCAGTCCCAGCTACTTGGATGGCTGAGGTGCAATAATCCCTTGAACCCTGGAAGCAGAGGTTGCAGCGGGCCAAGATTGTGCCACTGCACTCCAGCCTGGGCAACTGAGCAAGACTCCGTCTCAAAAAAAGCAGCAGCAGCAGCAATATCCTTCCAAAGTACAACTTGGCAAAGAAATACTCCCTGTGGTTAAATTTTCTGTTTTTATATCTAATATGGTAAATATCATCAAGTATAGTCCACAGTAACAAAAGCTCATTGGAATCCTCAGTAACTTTTTATAAGGGCACTAACATTTGAGACCAAAAGTTTGAGAACTGCTAACTTAAACCATTCCCCAAGTGTTTATTTCTCTTAGGATTCCAACACTTTCCTAGGCTACTTCTGAAGAGAAATACAAAGCACACTACCTAATATTTCCAGTAAATGTTTGCAAACTACTTCATAGGAATACTAAAAATGATGACACGTTAATTACTAAAGTTCAATCTCCAGTTTCAAATTCATTAAAAGTTCCCTATATACTAGGCCCTACGCATTCTAGGGAAATTTCTCCCCAACTTTCCTTTCATCCAAGGTAGTATCAAAGAATATGTTTTATATCTCTTCTCAGAACACTGACACATTTATTATATATGTAATTTTAATCATATTAAGTTGAACATTCAAGAAAATTCCATCTTGCTTCTAAAGCTCTATTCATTCAACATGTATACTGAGTACCTATTCTGTAGCAGACACTATCCTAAGTGTTATAAATACATGAGTAAACAAAATCCTGCTGTCTCATCATTTACTTTCTAGGGCTGGAAGATAGACAATAACAATAATAAACGTATGTTAGATGGTTATAAGAGTTTTGGACAAAATAGAATAGATCAAGAAAGGAGGATGAGGAGGTTATCACTGAAGTGACATCTGAGCAAAGAACTGAACATACTGAGAGAACCATGCAGCTATCTAGGGGCACATCTATCTAGACAGAAGGAACAGTCCAGAGCAAAGGCTCAAAAGTAGAACATGACTGATGAATTAAGGAATTTTATTATGGCCAAAGGAGAATGACCAAAGAGAGAGCAACCAAGAGATAAAGGAAGAAAGGGTGCAGCAGTTAGGGGTGGGATGGGGCAGAATGTGTATATAGAATAGAACCTTACAGGCCAGTTAAGAATTTTTGGCTCCTTCAATAGAGAGACACTGAAGGGATTTAACCAAAGGAAGGAAATGCTCTTAACTCTCTGAAGAGTTCACAGAAAAATAATAAAATAAAATAAATGATCTGTTGTTTTTTAAAACAACAGATATGTTATACTAATGAAATCAGCTAGACTCAGTGAAGTATTTTTATATTGATAAGAAACAAGAATAAGAAGCTTAAGTAGATTGCTGGGGATTAGGAATAACATACTTCAATGGGAGCTGGGTGTGGCAGCTCATGCCTGTAATCCTAACACTTTGAAAGGCGAGATGGGCGGATCACTAGAGGTCAAGAGTTCAAGACACTAGCCTGGCCAACATGGTGAAACCCTGTCTCTACTAAAAATACAAAAAATAGCCGGGTATGATGGTAGGCACCTGTAATCTCAGCTACTCAGGAGACCGAGGCAGGAGAAGTAGGAATCTAGGAGGCAGATGTTGCAATGAGCCGAGATAGCCCAGCCTGGGCGAGAGTGAAACTTCATGTGAAAACAAACAAAAAAAAAGCAAATGGATATCCTTGTTTAGCAGAGAGATATGCAAAAATAAATATCTTTAAAAAAAATTTTACAACCCTAATCATTCTTTCTGAAAGCCTGAAAGATCAAACACATCTGTTCCCACTAACTAGCTGTAGGCTTCATTCCACTTCAATTTTTCATTTGCTTATGTCTTATTAACCACTTATGAAATGGCATGCATTTCAATTTAGTTTTAATTTCAGAGGATACATCAATAAACAACTTCAATCTTCAGCCTCTATCTCAAGCAATAACATCTGTAAAAATAAGTTGCCATTAAAATAAATGTAAAAATAGGTAATTTATAGAAAATTCTAATGTGAGCATCTTCAACAACAAACAGAATAAAAACTGAAAACAGTCTGAAGGTACTACACACCGTGGATATTTTTACTTTCAAGAGAAGAATTATTAACATTTTCATAAATAAATGTCAACTAAAAAACAGCAGGTACCTCTACTCTGATGACATTACAGTACCTGAAAAGTATTATAACGAGGCAATAGATACCACCAAAAAAGTAGTCATGGGCACTTTTTAATCTTTAGACACTTTATCAGTCAAAACTAAAATAAAATGGAAATGCATAGGTATTAACCAAAACGTATAAATTTCACTAAATCTAGAAGACCAAAATGGTAGACACATCTGCCTAATATCCTCACCCCAACACTTTGGCAATAGGCCTATTTTCCCATGGGAAACTAGCTCCTCCCTCCATCCTACACAGTCCTCAGATACACATAAATCACAATAACCAGTTCTACGCTGGCCAGAGGAATAGACACCTAACTAAATGCATGGCCGATCCTCTCCCCACCACCCTACAGGTATCTACTCCTGAGCAGAATAACAGACAGAACTCTCATAGCAACAGCCAAGTGCTGAAGAGATTCTTCAATGCCCCTGTGTTTCTAAACTTCACAAAGCTGCCCAAGTTCTTATCTTTGCATTTCCATTTGACTGTAGGCCAGAATCCTTCTTATTAATAAACTGCTTTTTCTATACTTTAACCAGAATGTTTCTAAGACCTGCAATTAAAGAATCCTGACAACCAGCCAGGTGTGGTGGCTCACACCTGTAATCCCAGCACTTTGGGAGGTGAGGTGGGCAGATCACCTGAAGTTAGGGGTTCAAGACCAGCCTGGCCAACATGGAAACCTCGCCTCTACTAAAAAAAAAAATTAGCCGGGTGTGGTGGCACAGGCCTGTAATCCCAGCTAATTGAGAGGCTGATGCCAGAGAATCACTTGAACCTTGGAGGCACAGGCTGCAGTGAGCGGAGATCAAGCCACTGCACTCCAGCCTGGGTGACAGAGCGAGTCTCAAAAGAAAAAAAAAAAAAACTTCATAAAATGACTATGTTGGAGGAAAGGAGGATCCTCTACAAAACCAGACAGATGATCAGAGAGAAGCTATGAGTAATATGTATTTGAAACAATACTTATACTTGCTGGTAAATACTTAATGAATTCACTTGTCTAAATCAGCACTCTCCAAAAGAAATTTCTGCAATGACAGAAATGTTCTGTAACAGGTCGGGCACAGTAGCTCATGCCTATAATCCTAGCACTTTAGGATCCAAGGCAGGCGGATCACCTGAGGTCAGGAGTTCAAGACCAGCCTGACCAATATAAAGAAACCCCATCTCTACTAAAAATACAAAATTAGCCAGGCGTGGTGGTGCATGCCTGTAATCCCAGCTGTAATCCCAGCTACTCAGGAGGCTGGGCAAGAGAATCGCTTGAATCCAGGAAGCAGAGGTTGCAGTGAGCAGAGATCATGACATTGCACTCCAGCCTGGGCAACAAGAGCGAAACTCTACCTCAAAAAAAAACAAAAGTTCTATATCTGCACTGTCCAACATGATAGTCACTTGATACATGTGTGGCTACTGAGCACTTGAAATGTGGCCAGCACACTATGGAAGTAATTTTTAAATTTTATTTTTAATTAGTTTAAGTTTACATTTAAATACACTGAAAAGTATTATAATGAGGCAACAGATACCACCAAAAAGTAGTCATGTTGTACTGCTACTAGTGGCCGGGCACAGTGGTTCACACCTGTAAGCCCAGGAGCTCAAGACCAGCTCAGGCAACATGCCGAAACCCCATCTCTACAGATCATACAAAAACTAGCTGGGCATGGTAGTGAGCACCTGTGGTCCCAGCTACTTGAGAGGCTGAGGCAGGAATATTGCTTGAGCTCAGGAAGTGGAGGCTTTACATGAGCCATGATTGTGCTACTACACTTCAGACTGGATGACAGAGCAAGAGACCCTGTCATTAAATAATAATAAATACACAGAAGGAGCTAGTGGCCACCTTACTAGCAGAGCTCTAATTAACAAAATTAGAGGCCTGGTGCAGTGGCTCACGCCTGTAATCCCAACACTCTGGGAGGCAGAGGAGGATGGATCACTGAAGGCCAGGAGTTTGAGACCAGCCAGGCCAACATGGTGAAACCCCATCTCTCCTAAAATACAAAAATTAGCTGGGAATGCTAGGTGGCAAAAATTAGGTGACACATGCCTGTAGTCCCAGCTACTCGGGAGGCTGAGGCATGAGAATCACTTGAACCCAGGAGGCAGAGGTTGCAGTAAGTTGAGATTGTGCCACTGCACTCCAGCCTTGGCAACAGGCTGGCCCCCCCCAAAAAAATTAATTAACAAAATTTAAAACACCCATTTAAATTTATTGCTGTAAGGTCCTCAAGAAAATACTGCAAGTGACAATGTAAACTGGGTCACATCCTTTAAGTAGTCCAGAAATATTTATCAAAGGGCAGAGAAAGGTTCACTATTTGATTACATCAAATTTATCCAAATACTTTAAAAGAAGGAAAAAAGGGCCAAAGAACAAAGGTGGATTTTTTTGGTAGCAGTACAGTACTGACAAGCTAGCTGAAACAGTTCAAAATATCAAGAAAAAAGAATGATAGTTCGAATACAGATAATATCTGAACATATAGATATCACAATACATAATTAAAATACAGCTAAGAGATCATCAAAAATATTTATTAGAAGGTCATGTAAACACACATAAAAGCAAAAACAAAATGTTAAATCGGGCAACAGAGAGAATAAACATTTTAATGTATCAGAATTACGATCATGTTTGAAGAAACCATATATAATACAAAGACCCAGAAGCCTACAGAGAAATGAAATAGTTGTATTCTACAGCAGACTCTTAAAATTACTTCATTATTTTCCTAAATGGCATTAGATAGTTCTTCCCTTAGATATTACCAGTTACTTTTACATGACATTTTGCTTTCTGACTCAAATTACTACTTCCTCTTCTTTTTAACCACCATTCCACTAGACACAAATTAAATAAAAAATATCTAGTGGATTAAATATGCAGCTGTATCCTCCTAATTAGAAAGGGTTACTAAACCATCGAGCTTTACATGGAAGTAGCATAGAATTTAGCAGACCTAAAGATCCATAGGGGGAATATGACAATGTAAACTGGGTCATGTCCTTTAAGTAGTCTGGAAATATTTATCAAAAGCCACAGAAAGGTTCACTCTTTCTCTTGAATTCTCTAAAGCTTCCTAAATAGTGTGCCCAATGGTCCCAGCTATGTGCTGTGATAGGGCCTTCAGCCTACCACATTTATCATTTATCGAATTATCCAGTATGCCATGTAAATATTATCATTTTATACATGAGAACAATTGGAAAGCACTCTCTTAATGGATCAGAGTTCCATCCTTACAGCCTAGTTATAACTAATTGTAGCCTGGAAGCAGGATATACAAGTCAATTCAGCCACTGTATCCTTCTCCAACGATGCTACTTCCAGAGGTTCTAAAATTTTCTCCAGCCCAATTAATAAGCTAATACAAAACAAATAAACTTTAAGAAGAAATATTTTTAAGAGGTTATATTTTTGAAAAAAGGTATTAACACTAATAACTGAAAATTCCTTAGCAAGACTACATCTTTAAATTTTACTTCTTGCTCTTTTTCACTTACAAATGCCAAGCTTTCACATATAGTTAGTTTGTGTTCCTGAATGCTTGAGTGAGTCTACACTTGGAATGATATACTTAAAAGCTAAAGTTAATTCAACTGAGCTATTACCTTGTTGATGCTGTAACACTATTTGATTCCAAGATATTTTCAGTCATCCTTAATTGTACCACCTCTGGCATGTCATTTGATTTTTCTGCACCCTCTTCTGGAAGTTCTTCAATATGTTCCAGCTTTTCATCTTCCTCTTCTTCAGAAAGTTCATTAACCTATATATATAAAAGGAAATTCAGAATTAAAATGTAATGAAACTGTTAATTAGCAAGTTTAAGACATATTATTCTATGAAAATTTTAAACACAAACAACTCATTTTTATTTTCTCATTTCCTAGGACCAATCTCTCTTATGGAATAAGTAACTGCCAACTTTCTCTTATGAAAATAAAACTGCAACCAGACAAATGTAACATTTTGAAGCGGGAAGTAATGACTACAAAATTAGCATATCACTAGGAATATAAGTAAGCCTATAAGGTATAGTTAACATTAAGAAAACTTAATTTTCTAACTAGTTTTGTAAATATAACACTTACAACAGACTTCTAATTAATCTGATTGCCAGGTGTCTTAAGTCATTTTAATACAGAGTAAGTGTGAAAAAAGAAGGGCAAAAAAAATGTTGCCTTAAGATGCTAGCTACATTTTAGAAAATGTCAGCTAACTTCTAAGTGATTCAGATTGAATTATTTATGAAGAGATGGGATCCTACAAGGAAGAAAGCACAAGTCAAGGTTATAATTAACTTGCTAGCAGAAGCTCTAAAATGTCCTCCATTATCAAAATGGCTAGGTAGGTAATCACTCTAATAAAAAGATACTGAAATATTGGAGAAAGAAAACCAGCAAAATATTTTCAAATGAGTTTTTAAGTTATCTCAAAGAAGAAATTATCTATAGAATGGCTTAATATAAATTAATACTAGTCATTAAAGAAGCTGAGCAATAAAAGTATGCTTTTTCTCCGTTCTAGAAAAATGTAATATAAATACCTGGAATAAATGTGTTTACTACCACATGTAACAGTGTGTTTTTCCTGATAGACAAAAACAGTTGCTAGAATACTAGAATACTACCAGAAAGTAAAACTCCAACCAAAAGAAAGGTAATTACACTGTGACATTCTATCACACTCCTAATCAAGTACAGAGTGCCTATTTTAAAATATAATACAGGGTAGGTACAGTGGCTCACACCTATAATCCCAGCACTTTTGAGAGGCTGAGGTGGTTGGAATCCTTGAAACCAGGAGTTTCAGACCAGCCTGGGCAACATGGTGAAATCTTGTCACTACAAAACATACAAAAATTAGCCAGGAATGGTGGCATGTGCCTATAATTACTACTCGGGAGGCTAAGGTAGGAGAATCACTTGGGCCCAGGAGGTCAAGATTGCAGAGAGCCATGATTGTGCCACTGCACTCCAACCTGGGTGACAGAATAAGATTCAGTCTCAAAATTAAATGAAGTATAATACAATAGTTAAAAGGTAGGCATCAGAGGCAGAAATATCTATATCCACACATCTCTACTTGCCCCTATTTCTGGCAACCAAACTTCTCCAAGTCTTAAGTATAAAATAGAGATGCTATACTAACTACCTCACAGAGCTGGTTGAAAGGATTAATAAGCATAACCTCTTCAGCAATGGCTATACATAATAAGCAATAATACCTATCGTTGTAACTAAAATTGTCATTTCTTTTATAGTTTCTACATTTCTTTAATAGATCCTAGTTTCTACATGTAGCATCATTTTCTTATATAAATGAAGAAAGTATCCACCATTCAAACTACAAATTACCTAAAGCAAGAGGTCTCCACCACAGGCCTATCGAGGTCACTAGTCAGATGGGTCACTAAAAAGTCATTATTAACAAATGTTAGGCCAGGTGTGGTAACCCACATCTGTAATCCCAGCACTTTGGGAGGCTAAGGTGGGTGGATCACTAGAGACCAGAAGATCGAGACCAGCCTGGCCAACATGGCCAAATCCAACCTATCCTAAAAATACAAAAATTAACTGGATGTGGTGGTGTGTGCCTGTAATCCCAGCTACTTGGAAGACTGAGACACGAGAATTGCTTGAACCCAGGAGGCAGAGGTTGCAGTGAGCCAAGATTGCACCACTGCACTCCAGCGCAGGCGACAGAGCAAGACTTTGCCTCAAAATAAAAATTTTTTTAAAAAGTGAACCATTTAGTTCACATGTAAAGTACATGCAGCATATTCTATATAATTCGTTGTGCTTGTAAATTTCTTTCCTAGTCTATCCCACATCATGTACAATGCTGATAAGGACTGAAAAATCATTGGCCTAAGTGATTAACTGAGAGGTAAGATTTCTATACAAAGGTGAAAATCTCAAATGACAGATGAGGTTTTAAAGTAGATGAAATAGAAAATTATCCTCTTTCCTCATCTATGTATTTAATAACTAGTGAAAGTTGAGAAGATGTACTTAATATCCACCTGGTAATCTAAGCAAGGAAAACACTGGCCAAAAAAAAAAAAATGTTTTCAGAAGTATAAAAGGGAGCCAAGTGCAGTGGCTCATGCTTGTAACCCCAGCACTTCGGGAGGCCAAGGTAGGTGGATCACCTGAGGCCTGGAGTTTGAGAACAGTCTGGCCAACATGGCTAAACCCCATCTCTACTAAAAATTAGCCAGGTGTGGTGGCGAGCGTCTGCAGTCCCAGCTACTCAGGAGGCTGGGGCAGGAGAATTGCTTGAACCTAGGAGGCAGGGGTTGCAGCAAGCCAAGATCACACCACTGCACTCCAGCCTGGGTGACAGAGAGAGACTGTCTCAAAAAAAATAACGGTGAGGGAAAGGAATTATGGCAATTATTTTGTTTGATTAATAAAAGCTTGGGCACAAAAGCAAAATATCAAAAAAAAATTTAAAGAAGACTTTTAAAACTGAGAATAAAAACTTATTCAACTCACTCTTTTATGGTACAGAGATATTATTATTTTTAACACAGTTTTATTTGTTTTTGAGACAGAGTCTTGCTCTGTCAATCAGGCTGAATACAGTGGTACAATCTCAGCTCACAGCAACCTCCACCTCAAGGTTTCAAGCAATTCTCCTGTCTCAGCCTCCCAAGTAGTTGGGATTACAGGCGCATGTCTCTATGGCTGGCTAATTTTTGTATTTTTAGTAGTGTTTCACCATGTTGGCCGGGCTGGTCTGGAACTCCTGACCTCAGGTAATCCACCCACCTCAGCCTCCCACAATGCTGGGATTACAGGTGTGAGCTACCACACCTGGACTATTTTAACATATGTTATATCACACTTTTTAAAGTCATTTTGTGGGGCCAGGTGTGGTGACTCACACCTGTAATATCAACACTTCAGGAGGCCAAGGCAGGAGGATTGCTTGAGACCAAGAGTTCAAGACCAACCTGGGCAACATAGCAAAACACTGTCTCCACAAAAATTTTTAAAAATTAGCCAAGCATCATGCCTGTAATCCCAGCACTTTGGGAGGCGGGGGTGGGTGGATCATCTGAGGCTGGGAGTTCGAGACTAGCCTGACCAACATAAAGAAACCCCATCTCTACAAAAAATACAAAATTAGCTGGGCATGGTGGTACATTCCTGTAATCCCAGCTACTCAGGAGGCTGAGGCAAGAGAATCGCTTGAACCTGGGAAGTAGAGGTTGCAGTAAGCCAAAATTGTGCCCTTGCACTCCAGCCTGGGTAACAAGAGGGAAACTCTGTCAAAAAAAAAAAAAATTAGCCAAGCATTGTAACACATGCCTGTAGTTCCAACTACTCAAGAAACTGAGGTGGGAAGGTCACTTGAGCCCAGAAGTTCGAGGTTATAGTAAGTTATGACCATGCCACTGCACTCCAGCCTGGGTGACACAGTGAGACCCGCTTAAAAAAATAATAAAATAAATAAAATCATTTTGTGTCTAAAGTCAATCGCTCTGAGGAACTATGAAAGCCTTATACTTGATTATATTGAATACATTACATGCAATTCAATAAACTTTATGGAAATTGACATCTCTACTATTTTCACCAAGTCAACTAAAATACGACGAACAATTACCTGTTGGGTTTTCTTCTTTCCCCTCCCAACTTCCAGGCCTCCCAGTGTAACTTCCTGCACTAAGAACTGACTCAATTATTTTGAGCTAGAGTAAGCATTAAAGAACTTGGATTAAAATGCTCTCTTACCCACACTAATATTCAAAGTTTTTCTTGGTCCTCTCCTTGTCAACATGACCTTCTGCTTATCAACACTATTTTGTTCAGAAGTTATTTTGACCTTGCTCTACCTATGCAGCTGCCTTAATTCCACTTATGGAAAACCTTCATCCATACTTACATCTCTTCTTTCTTTGACTGCTGTAATTCCCTTCTCTAGGGCCTCGTGAAATGCCTGCTCTCCAGACTCCAGCTTGTGGAGAATGCTGCTACCTGCCTTCTCAAACGTATAAAGAAACATCATTATCACCTCCATCTTCAAACCACTCTACTGGATTCTCATTCATTTAAGGATCTATACAAAATTCACTTGACTCTGGATCATCCTTCAAGCACTCCCTGTTCATCATCCCCATCCACCTCTCTCTCTCTCTCAGATTATTAATAAAAATATCTACTACCTGGAAAAGATTCTAATAGCCAAATACTTGCATTAATGGGATGAAACCATAAAAAAATTAAGTGCCGGATAAACTTTGCTTCCTTCAAATATCAAAATCAGGAGAAAAATCAAAGCACTTCCAAGATGGGTTAGGTCTGCCTACATCTTTAAATATGTGGATAAGAAATTTAAAATATTTAAGAATACAATCAAATTGTGCTCAGTTTGAGGATATTTATGTTTACTTAAATACCTTATCAATTCTGCTTCACTAATCAAACTGAAGTTATCAAATCCACTTACCAAAATACTTCATAAATCTGTACTTTTGTTATTTGTAAATCACTTATATTTCAGAAACATAATAACAACTGATAAGAAAACAGATTCTGATAATTAACAACATGGGACAAGATAATTAAATCTACAGCATGTCTGCAGGACCCACTGTAGTACTTCATTTATTAAGCATAGTTAAATATGCTAACATCCTTTTTTCTTCTTTTTTTTGAGACAGGGTCTCGCTCTGTCACCAAGGCTGGAGTGCAGTGGCATAATCTCGGCTCACTGCAACCTCTGCCTCCCAGGTTCAGGTGATTCTTGTGCCTGAAGCTCCAGAGTAGCTGGAGCTACAGGTGTGCACCAGCACACCCAAATAATTTTTGTATTTTTAGTAGAGATGGGTTTTGCCCTGTTCACCAGGCTGGTCTGAAATTCCTGGCCTCAAGCCTCCCAAAGTGCTGGGACTACAGGTGCAAGCCACCTCGCCTGGCCTAATGTCCTTTTTTCTATCCATAGGCAAACGTGCAGAATTCAATACTACCTCATGGTGCCTCACCATTCTATTTAATGTCAAGCACAATGTATTTTTTTTTTTTTTTTGAGACGGAGTCTCGTTCTGTTGCCCAGGCTGGAATGTAGTGGGGCGATCTCGGCTAACTGCAACCTCTCCCTCCCAGATTAACATAATTCTCTGCCTCAGCCTCCTGAGTATCTGGGATTACAGGCGCCCACCATGCCCGGCTAATTTTTGTATTTTTAGTAGAGACAGGGTTTCATCATGTTGACCAGGTTGGTCTTGAACTCCTGACCTCATGATCCACCCACCTCGGCCTCCCAAAGTGCTGGGATTACAGGCGTGAGCCACTGGTACCCAGCAAGCACAATGTATTTTAAGTCAAATTTTCTAGTGCTTAAAAAAATACAAAACTACTGATACAATACACGTGAGATATAGATACTTCAGCATACATAAGCAAACTATGGGAGAAAAGAAATTATTGCAGAATTATAGCAAAATATAAAACATAATCAAGGCATACTCTGCAGACTCTACAGAAGTCAAGATATAAATATTAAGTTGACATTACCAGTTCTTAGAAGTCAAATCATCTTAGAAATGTCAAAAATAAATGACACAAACATCACGTATACTATTTCATTTTGATCAGCCGTTACTCATATTTTTGAAAATCACTGAACTGAAACATAAAGAAAATAGGGCGGGTGCAGTGGCTCATGCCTATCATCTCAGCACTTTGGAAGCCAGAAGCAGGCAGATCACTTGATGTCAGGAGTTTGAGATCAACTTGGCCAACATGGTAAAACCCAGTGTCTACTAAAAATACACACACACGCACACACGCCAGGCTTGGCAGTGCAACTGTAGTCCCAGCTACTTTGGAGGCGAAGCACAAGAATCATTTCAACTCAAGAGGTGGAGGCTGCAGAAGCCAAGATTGCAACACTGCACTCCAGCCTGGGCAACCAGAGCAAGCCTCCATCTCAAAAAAACAAAACAAAACAAAAAGAAAGGTGGCATGCAGAACTCCCCAATAGGTGGGATTTCTTTTGAGCATCAAAAGACATCAAAGATTTAAGGTGTATCTATCTACTTATTCTCTTCTTGTCATTTTGCTTCAAGCAAGAATAATTTAAAAGATGTATCAGTTCTTTAAACCAAGTTTTTAGGTCAAGAACTATACATGATAACTGGAACCCCTCAAAAAATGTGCCAAAAGTTCCATGTATCACTAATTCAGGCTACAAATTCTACCCACTTAATTTATTACATACACACACACAGACACAGATTTCATCCTCAGTCTACACATTGCAAACTCTAATCTGGCATCTATTCCTATTCCTTTAAAGTTCCTGATACTTAGGAGATGCAAAGGAAGAAAGAAAAGAGAAATGAGAAAAAAGAGAAGGGGAGAAAGGGAAGGAGGGGAGAAGGGAGGGAAAGCCAAAGATAAAAATGCTTACATGGACGGGCACAGTGGCTCACACGTGTAATCCCAGCATTTGGGAGGCTGAGGTTGATGGATCACCTGAGGTCAGTCAAAAGTCTGAGACCACCCTGGTAAACATAGTGAAACCCCATCTCTACTAAAAATACAAAAAGTAGCCAGGCATGGTGGCAGGTGCCTGTAATCCCAGCTATTCAGGAGGCTGAGGCAGGAGAATTACTTGAACCTGTGAGGCAGAGGTTGCAGTGAGCCTAGATCACACCACTACACTCCAGCCTGGGTGACACAGCAAGACTCTGTCTGGGGGGTGGGGGGGAATGGATGCTTATATGAAAAACTGAAGAAAGTACAAACCCCAAATATTAAAAAGTATTACTCATAAAAGTTCACAAAAGCATAAAAACTCTTTTAAAGTTAGGTTGTTCAGAAAATGAAACTTCAAATCCACATGAGATATAAGAACTATCAGGACTAATGAAAATTTGTATGATAAACAGCCTCTCAGAAGACGATGTTTTGTAATCTCAGAGCAAATGAAGGGAAGCAATCACGCAAACCTGAATGCATTTAAGAGTGACAGGGCAGCTTCTAAATATTATATCAGAAGCAGACAGTAACCAAAATTATTCTCAGAAAACCAGAATGCACCATCCCCTTTCTAAGTGGGGAATGATACTATGAATCAAATAAATTGTAAAGATTCTACCCACACAATAGGAAACTACAAGAAAATAATGTGCTCTCTATATTCTAATAAGATCTCCAAGACACACTGTTAACTGAAGAGACAAAACAAGGGGCAGAACAGTGTGGACAGTATGCTACTTCCTTGTGGAAAAAAACTGTCAGAAAATATTTACTTGTATTTGCTTTTAAAAACTGGAAACACAATAAACCAAGGGGAGGAAAGAAAGACGGAAAAAGTGAGTATGGATGACAGCAAAACACTTTACCATATATTCTACCTTTTTTAAGAAACAGGTGAATTATCATCCATTTAAAAAAAGTGACTTCACAGGTTTTAATGTTAATAAAAGTTTGGTGGCAAACAGTGCAGAAGAAAAACTTCTACATAGACCTAAATCACAAATTTTAAACCTAAGAAGACTGGACTAATATGGCTTTGCAATAAATTGTAATTACTCAGCTTCAATATTCCCATTTCATAAAGGAGAAAGTATGAGCCTGTATAGTCTCAACCATCAAGATTATAAGTGGCTAAATGCAGTGGCTTATGCCTATAATCCCAACACTTTCAGAGGCCAAGGCAGGAGTCTTGCTTAAAGTCAGGAGTTCAAGACCAGCCTAGGCAACATAGCAAGACCCTGTCTCTATAAAAAAATGAAACAATTTTTTTAAATATTATAATGTAACCTCAGAAAGAGATTTTAATAATCTAAAGTTACCAGAATTTAAAAATTACCTGCCACTTAAACGATTAATATCCACATGTTTCTCATTAATGACAAGTCTACCATTGTATTAATTTGCTGTATTACTGAAGAAAAACTTCAAATTTTAAAAAATTTGTACTGAATCTTTCCCTCTAAATTTCTCACCCCTTGCCTATATTCCTCTATGCTAGAAGTTTCTCTGCAAAAAAAGAAAAACAAAAACAAAAACTGCATTATCCTTACAAAATAACAATAGTTAGAAAACAAACAAAAACAAAAAATCTCTACCATATACTCTGATTTCAGTGCCTTTTCCTTATTAATTGAATTACAGAGGACAGGATGTTATTTAGGAAAAAAAAAATCATAAATGTGCCACCTACTGATATTACATATAATAACCAAGATAATTACTTCTAGGTCAGTACTTAAATTCCACGTATGTCTGTGGCAAGTCTTTAAGAGCATATTATTCTTAAAAAAAAAAAAATTATCCGTCCAAATACAATAGTCTCACCTGTTCAGTAATTGAACTCAAATCATTAGATGAAAAATCTTCCTCTTCATTCTCAAAAAACTCATAGTAGTTTTCCAGAAGTCCAGCCATGATCCTGCTCACTATTTCTTGTTCTTTCATATCTTCCACATCTGTGTAAATGCTAAGAATAAAAGTCCAAATTGAATTGAGAGTTCTTAAATCAATCACAGGTAAAAGTAGAAGAAAACCAGTGAAGCGCTTTATAAACATGGGTAACTTATATCACTGTTCTGTGCTTCCATTTTCCCATCTGGAAAACCTACCTGCCTAATTTGTACCCTGTTCATAAAAATGCTTTAAGGATTAATCAGATCTAGTATAAAAAATAATGGTTCGTTGAGCAACCTATTATCCTTGGGAGACAATATGATGATTCTCTTTCACATATCTAATTTCTAAAAATTAAACAAAAATTTTCCAAACAACTTACTGGAAGACATCTGGACCAAAGACAGCAGCCAAAGAATCTGCAGACCAAATTTCTTCATGATGTGATGCTACATTGGCTAAAAATCTACACAGAAACTTTAACAAACTGTAATTAACAGGTGGAAGCTGTTGCAAGAGGAACCTCAACTTTCTTCCAAATTCATCTTCATTATTATAATCTATAAAACATAATGACAGGTTTTTTTTTTAATAAAGTAAAAAGCAAAGCTCTGATATTTTGCCAGGTTCACATTACTCCACCCATATCACCGTTTTACTACAACAATTCAAAACTTCTTCACTTCCTCTACTGGGGCCAAATGCCTTAGGGCTTTGCATTTCACTTATGCAATGAAGAAGAGGTGGAGAGGGGGAGCTGGAAAAAAGGAACTCAACCTCTTAATTGCTGGAGGATGTTTTCCTCATCTATTACTCAGTGGCCCCAATTCTCTAGCTTTTATTTTTTTTAATGCTCATCCTACTGTCTCCAGCAGGAAAGTACCTGTGTTTCCACACTAGTGCCAACTCTAAGAAGTCAAAATGCACTGGCCATGCCAGTCAATACAAACCACTAGGGAGCAAAGCAGAGATACAATCTGAGGGGCTAATAGTATCAGTGATATCTTTCAGCTTGGATGAAAGGAAAAACAAGGAACAAACAAAGTAACAGTGATTTTCTTCTCCTGGTTTCCTGAAATGAACAATTAACTTTATCAGCAGAACTAAATTAAAAGGTCTTTCATTTCTCCTCTGTTTTTCTACTCTAAAGTGATGTTGGTTTCTGCTTATCAAGTAAACTTTATCACAAGTTAGGCCTCGTATTTATCATGTCAATGAGTTTTCATTAACAGAAACTAGACTCATATTAATCCCACTTGATTGGTGAGGATCCCACTTGGGAGAAATAAGTGCTCAGAGGTTCTCTCGAAATGAAGTGATTTATTGCTTCATGAGTAAAAACCAACTCAATTATGTTTCATTTTGTATTTTCCCCAGGTTCTTAAAATTATTTTATTGAAAAACTCTTGGTAAAAGGTTATGGTCATGATATCAGCCATCTCTGCTAAATAATATTAGTCTAAAAAGCTCATTAGGAAATAGAACTCCAGTACTATGTTTAAGAAAAAATTTTGGCCTGGTACAGTGGCTCACGCCTGTAATTCCAGAACTTTGGGAGGCTGAGGCAGACATATTGCCTGAGATCAGGAGCTCGAGACCAGCCTGGGCAACATGGCGAAATCCCACCTCTACCAAAAATACAAAAAGTAGCCGTGTGTACTGGCACACACATGTGGTCCCAGCTACTCAGGAAGCTAAGGTGAGAGGATGGCTTGAGCCTGAGAGGCAGAGGTTGTAGTGAGATCACGCCACTTGCACCTGGATGACAGAGTGAGACCCTATCACAAAAATTTTAAAAAAAGAAAAAATTTTTTAAGTTTATCAACGAAGGACGACCAGGCACGGTGGCTCACACCTGTAATCCCAGCACTTTGGGGGGCCGAGGCGGGTGGATCACGAGGTCAAGAGATCAAGACCATCCTGGCAAACATGGTGAAACCCCGTCTCTACTAAAAAAAAAAAAAAATACAAAAATTGGGCATGGTGGCGCGTGCCTGTAGTCACAGCTACTCGGGAGGCTGAGGCAGGAGAATTGCTTGAACCCAGGAGGCGGAGGTTGCAGTGAGCCGAGATTACGCCACTGCACTCCAGCCTGGCGCCTGGTGACGAAGCGAGACTCTGTCTCAAAATAAATAAATAAATAAATAAAAGTTTATCAAGAAAGGCTATAGTCACATGAGTTTTACTTAAAATTTAAAATGCAACCAATAACAACTCTTCTATACTTTGCAATATTACCAACTGTCCATTCAAATGCACCAGTACTTCAATTTTAAAATTGGATGGAATAGTCCCTGGATTTATGTTTAAATCACTGTACCTACAACTGATGGGAAATTTTAACAACCTAAGCATTCAGCAGAAAAGGATTATTTTAGAAAATCACATATCAAAAATGCAAGCAGTTAGTATTTTCAATATAATGAAGATATCGACACTGACAAATTCTACCTAACATTGTCTCCAGCTCTGTGGCACTTATTATCTAGCATACCCATCCACAGGTTTATTTTTATTATCTATTTATCCATCTTCCCTTATCCCCTATAGCATTTTAGTTCTGTTAAGGCAGAATTTTTTTTTCTTTGAGACAGGCTGTTGCTCCAGGGTAGGGTGCAGTGGCATGATCACCGAGGCTCACTGCAGCCTCAACCTCCCAGGCACAAACAATCATCCAACATCAATCTCCTAACTAGCTACAACCACAACCAAATCCCACCACAGCTGCATAATTTTTGAAGTTTTTGTAGAGACAGACTGGTTGCCCAGACTGGTCTAGAACTCCTATGCTAAAGTGATCCTCCCACCTCAGCCTCCCAAAGTGTTAGGATTACAGGCGTGAACCACCACACCCAACCATGAGGCAGATATTTTCATCTAGTTTTTTTCAGTGCTGAATTCTCAGCATCTGGAGCAAGGGTCCCCAGCCGGGGCTGCGGACCCGTCTGTGGCCTGTTAGGAACTGGGCCACACAGCAGGAGGTGAGCAGTGAGTCAGATTCTCAGAGGAGCAAGAATGCTACTGTGAACTGTGCATGCAAGGGAACTAGGTTGTACATTCTTTATGAGAATCTAATGCCTAACGATCTGAGCTGAAACAGTTTCATCTCAAAACCACTTCCCATGAGTGGAAAAATTGTCTTCTACAAAACCCATCCCTGGTGTCAAAAAAGTTGGGGACTGCTGATCTAGAGCAATGCCTAGCATATAGCAGATGTTCAATAAACATTAGTTGAATTCACTAAATGAATGCACAATATCTGAAAAAAGATGTTGAACTTACAACACCATTTGACTTGATGAGGTGGTAAGCTTGTGGGCAATACTGTTTTTGTTTGAAATACTAGCCACATTATCGAAAGTTCTTTGGGTACATTTCTACCACACATTTAGACCTATACAGGCCTGTTTCTAAGGTCTTCAAATAAGGCAGAGAAGCATTTCAAAATACATTAACTATATACATACTTGCTTAAATTTCTTTCCCTTGGAGTCTACTTTCTAGTTAAATCATATCCAGAAAAAATAATGTATGGGAAGTTTCCCCTAACAATTCCTTCAAGTACTATAACATTTTTTGGAAATGTTCTAACTAATCCACAAAACTGCTAGCTATGTTTTCTACAAAAACACAATGTATAAGCCATTGGACTAACCATTACAGTCTAAACCAGGAATTGTCAACATTTGACAATGAATGGTTGTCATGACTTTGAGGAAGACAGTGCCTTTGGTAAAGGTCAGGGATGCTGCTAAACATCCTACAGTATACAACCCCCCATCACAAAAAATTATCCAGCCCAAAATCAACAGTACCAAGGCTACGAAACCCTAGTCTAAATACAAGGTTTAACCACACCAGTGAATGCACTGTCCTGCTACCACAGAAAAATGAAACCACTTTTTAAAAACAAAAGCTGAAATACAACTGCAACAAAGTTTCCTCCATGATCTTAAAAGCAGTAACTCTGTCATGTATTTGTGAACATTAAAATAATATCATATTATTTATCTACAGCTGGGTGCTGTGGCTCATGCCTATAATCCCAGCACTCTGGGAAGCCAAGGTGGGTGGATGACTTGAGGTCAGGAGTTCAAGACCAGCCTGGCCAACATGGTAAAATCCCATCTCTACTAAAAACACAAATATTAGCCAGGTGTGGTGGCACATGCCTGTTAGTTCCAGCTACTTAGGAGGCTGAAGCACAAGAATCACTTGAACCTGGGAGGCAGAGGTTGCAGGGGGCCAAGACTGTGCCACTGCACTCCAGCCTGGGTGACAGAGCAAGACTCGGTCTTAAAAAATAAAAGAAACAAATGAAATTATCTATAATAAATGAAGGGAGGAAGGGCTGGGCGAGGTGGCTCATGCCTCTAATCCCAGCACTTTGGGAGGCCAAGGCAGGCAGATCACCTAAGGTTTGGAGTTCGAGACCAGCCTGACTGATAAGGTGAAACCCCATCTCTATTAAAAAAAAAAAAAGAAGAAGAAAGGAATCTTTGTTCAGAGATGTAGACACCTTCCCAAAAGAATGACTAAAGAATGAACAAACAGATGATATTACAACATAAATGCAAATATCACCTCAAATACTACCATACCTAGCTGCATAGCTATTAAAGAAATGGGTATATATCTAAGTACATGTGCATACATACACACGCTAATGATTATGTATGTATAAGCGGAAAACAGAAGACGATAGTGGATTTCTCGTACTAAACATGAAAGCACTTATGGACCATAAGCATTTTTGCATACTTAAATTCCTTCACAAGTGAATGTTAACATAAGAACAATTAATAAGATGCGTGCTGTAATTCCATGAATGTCAACATAGTAGATGATGTCATCATAATTTTAAATGAAAACCAGGCCAGGTACAATGGCTCACACCTGTAATCCCAGTGCTTTGGGAAGCTGAGACGGTATGGCTTGAGCTCGGGAGTTCAAGACCTGCCTGGGCAACATAGCAAGATCTTGTCTCTACAAAAAATAAAAAATTTAAAAAATTAGCCAGCCATGGTGGTGCGTGCCTGTAGTCCTAGCTACTCAGAAGGCCGAGGTGGGAGGATCACTTGAGCCCTGGATATCAAGTCTGTCATGAACTAGGAACACACCACTGCACTCCAGCCTGGGCAACACAGCGAGACCATTTCAAAAACAAAAAACAATAACAAATAAATAAATGACAACCAACTGAAACTACGATCCTAGTGAAAAATAAATAGCTTCTGATAGAATCAGTGAGTCAATGACTTTGCTTCCATTAAATCTCATTCCAATTATCAATTTAAAAATTTTCATTCAGGACTGAAAGATTATCTGACTCTTGCAACTTTAAGTATGTGTCTGCAATTCAGCTAACAGAGAGCATGTAAACCTATCACTATAAAGAGAATGGCTCTAGAGTTATTTTAAAAGGCTCAAAAAACTTTTACCGTATCAATTTCCGTTCATATTTAATAAATGCAACATGCAGGCCGGGCACGATGGCTCACGCCTGTAATCCCAGCACTTTGGGAGGCCGAAGCAGGTGGATCATGAGGTCGGGAGTTCAAGACCAGCCTGGCCAATATGGTGAAACCCTATCTCCACTAAAAAACACAAAAATTAGCCAGGCATCATGGCGCCTGTAGTCTCAGCTACTCAGGAGGCTGAGGCAGAAGAGTCACTTGACCCTGGGAAGCAGAGGTTCCAGTGAGCTGAGATGGCACCACTGAACTCCAGCCTGGGTGACAGAGAGACTCCACCTCAAAAAATAAAAATAAAAAAGGCCGGGCACAATGACTCACACCTGTAATTCCAGCACTTTGGGAGGCTGAGGCGGGTGGATCACCTGAGGTCAGGAGTTCGAGACCAGCCTGACCAACACGGAGAAACCCCATTTCTACTAAAAATACAAAAACTGACTGGGTATGGTGGTACGTGCCTGTAATCCCAGCTACTCAGGAGGCTGAGGCAGGAGAATCAATCGAACCTGGGAGGCGGAGGCTGCAGTGAGCCAAGATGCACCACCGCACTCCAGCCCAGGCAACAAGAGTAAAACTCACCTCAAAAAAAAAAATAATAATTTAAAAAATAAAAGCAAAATGCTTATTAGGTATCTCAGTATAAACATTTGAAAAATTCCTGTAAGAATAAAATGGATTCAAAAATTCAAAACAAAAAAATGTAATATTTGGGGGGAGAAAAATTAAAGTGACACTTTGAAAAAAGGGTAGCCTTACTAAGAAGATTTTGTTTTGAAACCTGTTTTTTGATCCAGGTTATAGAGTAAAATAACAGAAGTGAATCAGGTTAAGTTCAAAGTGAGCCTTATGATTTAGCTGCACAGAAAACTTGTGTAAGAGGGTCACAGAACGTCTTTGCATTGACCTTTATATATAAATCAGAGACAACTAACTAATTTAGGCTCATAGGAGTTTAAAATTTAAGAAAAAGATGGATAAACACTTTCAAAAGAAAATACACTTTCTCTGACAACATAATACTTAAGGATATATACACACATTATAGAATGCCCAGCTGTGATAAGAGACAGGTATAAAGGAAGTAGTTATAATTCTTAGCATAACTGAATTGCTTCAGAAGCCCTGATTCAAAAATAATTGAACTCCATAATACCAAAAAAGCCTGAAAAGGTAATTTTAAAATTCAAGAAATATATAATGTTATATGCCAACTTTACACATTTTCCTATATAATGAAGCATGTCCCTCCATTACATACACATGAATACCATTTGGCTCTAGGAACAGAAGCCTTTCAACACTTCTTGGTTCTTTTACCTTTCTGCTGCCTCTACTATTATTTTTCCTGTTCCTATTCCACTCTAGCTAAGCACTACTTTTAGTCACCACCAAAAAAACTCGACAAAGATAAATCTTTTTTTGTTTCTTTGGTTTAGAGTCTGATGTTCAATTTGATATTCATTTCCTTTAGGTAAGCGTCCAAGAACAAGCTTTAGGAACATTCCAAGCCTAGAATCAAAGTTGTCGTCTTGCTTCTTTGCTAGGAAATTCTACCAAACCACAGATAAGTAAACCTAATATTAGTAGTATCACCACTAAGCAACACCTTTGGCTACTATAGGACATTATGCCACCACACACATTACCTTACATAATTTTCTTTTTTTTGATGACCCTCCTACTCCTTGTTCTTGTCTCTTCCTTTTCCTCTTCTTCACCCTGTATCTTTGGCTAATAAGACCAATCACAAAAAGTAAATGGTACTAGAGGGATCCAGGAAGTTGCATTTCCCTTGACAAGATCATACAGCCCCAAAAAGCAAATGAGAAAATAACAAATTAATATGTAAAATACTATACTTACTGCTTACATGTCAAGATTTCTAAAAGGTAAAGACTATGAAATTAACAATAAATGACCTGTTGATAAGTATTACATTATGTTACCTTGAGAAAGCTGCATCAAGTGAATATGTAAACTGCCAGGGATAACAGGTTCAGGAAGTTCTTGAAGAAAAAATCTAAGAAGGCTAATAGCTGAGGGAACATCTGCTTCCTTAACCAAATCCACCTCTTCTCCACTGTCGTATCTCTGCCGAAGCCACTCCACTGTCTCAGCATTTCCATTGACTTGAAAAAGTCCTTGTTGCTCCAGACCTCCTACATTAGTTCAAGGCAATCATTAAATGTGCTGCAATGTCAACTGCTTGACTACATATATTCATTCTCCAATTAACTTAAAATATTCGTACTTTTGGGAAGCCTTTCTTGGCTCCCATGACTTGACTAAAAACCTTCAAATTATACATTTAGAAACATATTATCTCTGTTCTGAGGGATATTCTATTTTATCCCACCCCTTATATCCAGTAAAAATATTCCTATCACCCCCACTAAAACTTGTTCTAGGCTGGGCAACTGTCATTTCCAAGTATATGAATTTAAGTAAAAATCACACTAAAACATTAAAAAGAATTTCTAGTTTTTCCTAAGTTTTGGACTTTCCATACTAAAAAAACAAAAAATTAAAAATCCAAGGTCAAAAAGGGTAAGTTGTGTTTATTAAAACAAAAGCTAGCCCTCAAAGTAAGGAAATGTATACCATGTTCCTCAATATAGTCCACAACGTGGCGGACTATGAATGGAACCTCATTGTCTGGATGTCCTCCCTGCTGCAGCTCATCAAGTGGAATTCCAAATATTTTGTTAGCAAGAACGGAGTTGCAGTTACTCAAGGAAGGGGAGGAGCTCTTCCTCATATCTTTTTTGCAGCCAGAAATCAAAGCTGTCTTTTCTGCCAAACAAAAGACAAAAAAAAAAAGACTATAATGATTAACAGGTGGCAATATGACTAGATACATTAAAGAAAAATGCTTTACACCTGAATGTGTTCTCATCTATTTAAGTATGTTCCAGTTATTAGGCCCATAGTGTGTTCTACAGATGAAGTTCAGTATAATTACCTAAACATATTCCCTATTACGAACAGTTAGTGCTGAATGCTCCCTTTAGTGCTTGAATACTTATCAAACAATAGCAAAGTTAATCATCCAAGATTTAGCAAGAGATATTGTCCCAAAGACAAATTAAGAAGCAAATTTGGCTTCAAGAAAACCTTTACTGAATAAGCCTATTAATGACACAGGTAAATCCAAATCCATTCTGGACTGTGCCACATAATGTTCATCTAACCCCTCAATTCATAAACCCAAACAGGAGAGAATGCTTTTTAAAAAGTGATGATCTAATAACCACTTTTTATAAATGACGGGCTAATAAGAACAAGATTAACAAGTTCTTATTTCTACATGACAGAGCAGCTATAATACATTTTTATAAAAAAGAAATTTTCCAAGTCTGGACATCAACTTTCAATAAGAGATGTCCTTTTATCAACACTGCTATTCTTTTTTTTGAGATAGAGTTTCATTCTTTTTGCCCAGGCTGGAGTGCAATGGTGCCATCTCGGCTCACTGCAACCTCCGCCTCCTGGGTTCAAGTGATTCTCCTGCCTCAGCCTCCCATGTAGCTGGGATTACAGGCACGCGCCACCATGCCCAGCTTATTTTGTATTTTTAGTAGAGATGGGGTTTCACCATGTTGGCCAGGCTGGTCTTGAACTCCCAACCTCAGGTGATCCACCCACCTTGGCCTCCCAAAGTGCTGGGATTACAGGTACGAGCCACTGCGCCTGGCTTCAACACTGTTATTTCATAATCATCCAAAAGAAAAATTGTCAGAGCCATCCAGTTCAGAAGAAATAGTTATTTGCCCTAATTTTGTAGGAATTGTAATCAGTAAAGAAGTGGGAGAAAACAATGTCTCAGATGGCCATTTCCAATATCTGACATATCAGAGAACAAGTAATCCCAAGAAAAATTTGTTTTCTAAAACAAACACACTATATTTATTACTTTATGTAGGAAAAGAGTATTTGTAAAACAAAGAAAAACTCAAAGGTTGATAATGAACAAAATGACACCAGCTGGTCTTTTTTCCATCACCCAAGATAACCAATTTCTTTCTCACTGCAAGAGAAGGACAGTAAATCACAAAGATAAGTCTACTAAAATTCTTAAGTTTATAAAAATAAGGTCCACTGAATCAAATGTATACCCACTGGATCAAGAGTGTCACAACATGACTAGGAAACAACGTAGCCAACCTAAAGGAAAAGAAAAAATTAACTTTGGGACAGCAAAATGCCATATATTTACATAGTCTCAGAGAAGCAACATCCATTCTTCAACGTATCTGGTGCCAGCTAAGAACTACAAAACCTCAAGTTAAATCAAATAGTGCCACAGGGGGCAAGTTCCAAAATCTCTATATGGATTTATAGACCATGACAGTTACCATTTTGAAAACTTACCTTTCAGTACTTAAATACCTAAGTTTAAAAAATGGCTTCTGCACCAGCTACCCTCACTGAGCAAGCATTCTTTTGTCATTTATGGCTGTTTGAGATTATGGCAGAAGATCAGCCTGTAGTTCCTCATTGAAGAAATGCAGAACTCGATCAGTACTTCAGCAGTTAATCTACAAGACAAAAACAATTATTTCAATTTCCTACAACATCTTTAACTGTCAGAAGAGACTATTAATAGCAACAGCAGTAAAGTCATCTTAAGAGGTTAACTATGTTGAAAGGTATTCTGCCTGAAAAACCTATCTGTAACCTAATGGCAAAACCTTCCAAAGGTTTTAGATGATGATAGAAAACTGGAGAAGAATTTTTCTGCTGAAGATAAATAAATAAATGAATTGCAAAGAAGGATATGTAACAGGACACATCTTCAAGGACTACACCACTCAAATAATCAATTTTCCTCATTTGTGTGCACACACCCTACCCCATCCCATTCCTTCCTCATTTCCTCATATACTCAGAACTAAACATGGAAGTATTTTCAAAAGACCAAAGAATCAAAGACATAATTTAAGCTTGGGAGTATACTTAAGTACTTTCTTCTTTTCTTTATATACAACATAGTGGTTGTCTGAGCTCCCTAATTTAGATAAGCAATAGCATATGTTGGAAAAGAGCAAAACGAACAGACCCAGAAAGGTTTAGATTCAAACACTAACTCCACCATTTTGTAGATACATGACAGTGAACAACTTCCATGTCTCTGAGCCTAGGTTTCTTTACATAAAATAAGAAACCACCTGTACAGGCCAGGTGCACTGGCTCATGGCTATAATCCCAGCACTCTGGGAGACCAAGGTGGGAAGATCACTTCTGCCAGGAGGTAGAGGCTGCAATGAGTTGTGATTGCACCACTGCACTCCAGCCTGGGCAACAAAGTGAGATCCCGTCTGAAAAAATAATATAATATCTGTACAGCTGTTAAGTTTAACTGAGATAACATATGTATATAGCAGACAGAAAACCAGTCTCCTCTCTTCTTTGCATAATGCTAAAAGACCAGCAGTTAGGCTGGGGAGAGAAGAACTTGTCTGGCAAAATGTTCAATACTTGGTCTCATCATCCTCTGTGAATTCTAATGGTATCATTATCCTCTGTGAATTCTAATAATCTATTAACAAAGCTTTTAATAAGTTCAGGAAACTACACTGCAGGACTCTACCCAACAAGCTTCAGGTAAACAAAAGAGTTGTATCAATCAGTGTGTTTTTTCAAAGAAGTGTTATTAGTAACATATACCTACAGGAGGAACATTAAAAACTAAGGGGAAAGAAAACCACATTCCCACAACAAATCTTTTAGTAAATGATTACTTGTAAAACATCCTGAAATGCCTGCTAAAACATGTGGTTAATCTACCTATCTATTCATTTGAAAACAACTTCAAAATTAGATTGTTTAGAGAACTTCAGAGATAAGGTATTTAACAGACTTACATTAAAAGTCAAGCTGATACCCTCAGGACATAAAGGCGGATTTGCTCGATGTACTATAAATGAAAACTCACTATAAAAGTCTGCCAGGGAGCAAGTTCTATACATCACTAAAATGGCTACTCAGCGTTTAGAATGCCTTGTTAATGAAACCAATAACCTGTTTCCTTTTTTATTTTTGTATTTATTTTTGAGACAGGGTCTCACTCTGTCACCCAGGCTGGAGTGCAGTGGTGCAATTATAGCTCACTGCAGCCTCAAACTCCTGGACCCAAGTGATCCCCCGCCTCAGCCTCCTAAATTGCTGGGCCAACAAGCACACACCACCATGCCCAGCTTTATTTTTAGTAGAGAGGAAGTCTCATATTGCCCAGGCTGATCTCAAACTCCCAGCCTCAAGCAATCCTCCTACCTTGCTGGGATTACTAAGTGTTGGGATTACAGGCATGAGCCACTGCTCCCAGCCTGGAACCTGTTATCTCATTCTCATGTCCTCTACTGTCCCCAACCTCTAACTAGACAATCTGTAAGCATATTTTCCCAAGGTGAGGCTGGGTAGGAATCTATGAATTCATTAGTAAAAATTTACCCTCACTGCTAGGAAAACAATCAAAGGTATAAATTTTTCTGACGATGATTTTCTCTCTCTCCTGAGGATGATGGATATAGCAGCAGCAAACATTAAATGAGCAGTTATTATATGCCAGGCAGTTCCATGCACTTTACATGTATTAAGGTCTTCTTTAACCCTTACTTTAATTAGACATTGCAGAGGCACACCAATTTACCCACAGTCCACCCATATAATAAGGGTCAGAGACAGAATATAAAACCAGAGAATGTGATTCTCGAAGTCCTTATGCTCTTAATTACTATACTATCTTTCCATGTAAATTATCACAATTTAAAGTATGACAGAATGTCACATTCTGGTGCTCAAACTAGCCAGTCTGTTTCTTTTTTTGAGACAGGCTGGAGTGCAGTGGCGGGATTACAGCTCACTCACTGCAGCCTTGACCTTCCCAGGCCTATGTGATCCTCCCACCTCAGACTCTAGAGTAGCTAGGACTACAGGCATGTGCCACCACATCCAGCTAATTTTTGTATTTTTTGTAAAAATGAAGTTTCACCACATTGCCCAGGCTGGTCTTGAACTCCTGGGCTCAGGTGATCCGCCCACCTCAGCCTCCCAAAGTGCTGGGATTACAAGCACGATCCACCATGCCTGGCCTCATAGTCTTACACATATTTTAGGTCATCACTTACTTCTAGCTGGCTAACAGTTACCTCCAGAGGGTAGGCCTATGCTCCACACCCTAGCAGTTAGTCTTTCACTCGGGACTTCTATCTAGAACACATTGCTGAGAACTATCAGACTGGAGAGTGGCCCAAGGTAACATTTCTGCAAATTGCAAAGTAGTTGACATTATTTAGTCCTGTTTCCTACCCCTTTTCAGAGCTTAAAACATGTAAATACTCCCTTCACATTTGTGGTGGGTTAAATAGTGTGCCTCCAAGCCTCATGTCCCCCCAGAACCTCATATTGTGAATTTATCTGAAAATAAGGTCTTCGCAGGTGTATTAGTTAAGGATCTCAAGACAAAATCATCCTAGATTTACAGCAGGCCCTAAATCCAATGAATCCTGTCCTTACAAGAAAAGGACAAGATACACATACACACACATAGAGGAAGAAGAGCATGTGACAGAGGGAGAAACTGGAGTTAAGCTTCCAGAAGCCAAGAAATGCCAGGAACCACCAGAAGCTGGAAGAGGCAAGAAAGGATTCTTCCCTAGAATTTGCCCTGTGTACACTTCCTTTTGGGCTTCTACCCTCCTGAAATGTGAGAGAAAACTTCCTATTATTTTAGAGCCATCTAATTTGTAGTAATTTATTGTGGAAGTCCAAGAAAATGAATGCAACAGCTAAATTACAATATTACATTCTTTAAAAGAAAAAAAAAAGGAAAACAGCAGTAGTCACCATATAAAAATATCCCAAAGAGATCCAATAAAATGTCCTAGCAGATAGAATGAATAAAATGCAAAAAAAGCAGTTAAATAAAAGGACTGACACAAGAGAATACAATGTGTAGACTTTCAAAATAACCAAGTATTTCCAAAGCCATACTGTTATAAATCCAAACAGCAAAATTTTATATATATATATATATATATATATATATATATAATCTTTTTTTTTGAGACAGAGTCTTACTCTGTCACCCAGGCTGGAATGCAGTGGCATGATCTCAGCTCACTGCAACCTCTGTCTCTTGGGCTCAGGCAATTTTTGTGCCTCAGCCACCCGAGTAGCAGAGATTGCAGGCACATGCCACCACACATGGCTAATTTTTGCATTTTTTGGTAGAGAGAGGGGGTTTCACCATGTTGGCCAGGCTGGTATCGAACTACTGACCTCAGATGATCGGCCCACTTCAGCATTACAGGCATGAGCCACAATTCCCTGCCCCAAACAGCAAAATTATTTTAAATACAAGTGACAGTTGCCCAGCATGGTGTTACTGACAAGGAATAGGAAATTACGTTGAATTTTACATCATATAACTCACCATGAGATAACAGTGATTACAAAGAAAATTTTTTTTTTTTTTTGAGTCAAGGTCTCACTTTGCTGCCCAGGCTGCAGTACAGTGGCCCAATCATGGCTCACTGCAGCCTCAAACTCCTGGGCTCAAGCAAACCTCCCACCTCAGCCTCCTAAATCACTGGGATTACAGGCATAAGCCACTACTCCCAGCCCAGAAACAATGCAATAAAGTATCAATTATCAATAAATTTGGATGACATTCAAGAAAGTATACCTACATATACCAGCTATCAACCTAAGTTCTACTAGGACTCAAGGTACTTTTGCACTCCATTCAATTTCATTTACATATACACATATATACATACACAGTAGTAGCAAACACACTCCTTTTCTCCTCCATGGGCTGAAAAATTTAATACTGTTCAAATATCCATACAGTCCAAAGTGGTCTACGGATTCAATGCACTCCCCATCAAAATTCCGATGACATTTTTCACAGAAATAGAACAATCCTGAATTTTGTACAGAAGCATAAAAACCCCGATTAACACAAGCAATCCTGAAGAAAATGAAGAGCTGGAGGCATCACACTAGCCAACTTCCAAATATACTGCAGAGCTCTATTAACCAAAATAGCATCTACAATCAACTGATTTTTGACAAATGAAACACACCTTTATTAATAGCACAGAATCTTTGCACTTTAAATATCTACTAAAATTAGTAATGAGGGGCCTTTAAAAAGGGGTAGAGCACCAATATCAATACTATAGATAATAACAGCAGACAGCATTTGCTGAGCTCTTACAATATCCCAGGGACTATTTCAAGAGCTTTAAACATATCAACTTGGCTGGACGCAGTGGCTCACGCCTGTAATCCTAGCACTCTGGGAGGCCGAGGTGGTGGATCACCTGAGGTGAGGAGTTCAAGACCATGCTGGCCATCATGGTGAAACCCCATCTTTAAAAAAAAAAAAAAAAGAATAAAATAAAAAATAAAATAAAATAAACATATCAACTCATTTAATCCTTACAACAACCCTAAGGAGGCAAATACTTTCATTATATCCATTTTACTGATGAGAAAACTGAAATCCAGAAACTACTCAAATCAAGCTACTCAAATCAGAACAAAAGGAATAAAGTCACATAAATTGATAAAATTCCCTGTGACTAAATCCTCTCATCTATCTTTCTAACTCATCTTATTCTAAAATCTAATCCACAATCCCCTCCACAAATAAATTATCTAAATTGTAGTGTCTTTTAGAAAGGGTCCATCATTGTGCTAAAATACTTGGGGAAGAGTTAATTTAGCAGATACTCACTTTGGCTTAATAGAAAATCATGCAAATTAGTGGACCAGTGACTTCGGAGTGTATTTGGGGAAGAGAACCTGTTGGCAGCCATCTTGCTCTAGCACATTACAAGCTAACTCTTTACTCAGGAGACAAGCATTTAAAGTGTCACCTTTCCTCAGACCTTCGTAAGCAGGATTAAACATCCCTCTACCACTCTTTTCTGTTTTTTAAAAACACTGATGTACAACTCTAGAACTGACTACTGGCAGCTATTTCAAGAGGTCATCCTTTGGGGAAGTTTCTTCAACTAATCTTGGAAACTAAAAGCAGATACCTCATAGTCTCCTTGGCACTCCAAAGTCACAGGTCCACTAATTTGCATGAATTCCTATTAAGTTAAGGTGAATATTTGCTAAATTAGCTCTTCCCTAAAGTATTAGCACAATGATGGATGCTTTCTAAAAAACACTACAACTTAGATGACATAAAATATCTGAAAAAGGCCAGGCACAGTGACTTATACCTGTAATCCCAGCATTTTGGGAGGCCTAGATGGGTGGATCATTTGAGGTCAGGAGTTCGAGACCAGCCTGGCCAGCACGGTGAAACCCATCTCTACTAAAAATACAAAAAAATTAGCCAGGTGTGGTGGTGTACACCTGTAGTTCCAGCTATTCAGGAGGCTGAGGGAAGAGAACCCCTCGAATCCAGGAGGTAGAGGCTGCAGTGAGCCAAGACTGTACCACTGCACTCCAGGCTGGGTGACAGAGCAAGACTCCATCTCAAATAAATAACATATCTGAAAAAGCATATATATATATATATATATGTATTAGAGAATGCATATTCTAGACAGTTGTGTGTGCATATCATCTCAATTTTGACAAATTTTGACTCTCCAAGACTCCTCTATTCTAGTAACCTTTCACCTTTTCTCTACTGACAACATGTACAGGTAAGGCCTACCAGACTCATAAGAGTAAGACGAATAGCTTATCATTTCTTATAGCTTGTTAACACAAAACTATAATACACTTCATTTTTTTCAGGTAAGGGATATTATGAGTAATTCTACAACTTGTTTTAGCCAAATAGGTCCCCTGAGATCAAAATATTTCCCTTTTTGCACAGACGTATAAAAACTGAAAAAAAAGGGAAGCTGGTACATGAATAAAAAAGCAGTAATTAAACTTTCTGTTGTATACCTTCCCCAATAGATTGTGAAATTTGACTATAAAATATGCAAAAAAAAGGGCCAACTGTGGTGGCTCACACCTGTAATCCCAACACTCTGGGAGGCCCAGGTGGGTGGATCACCTGAGGTCAGGAATTTGAGATCAGCCTGGCCAACATGGTGAAACCCCATCTCTACTACAAACACAAAAATTAGGCCAGGTGCAGTGGCTCACGCCTGTAATCCCAACACTCTGGGAGGCCAAGGCAGGCAGACCACCTGAGGTCAGGAGTTTGAGATCAGCCTGGCCAACATGGTGAAACCCCGTCTCTACTAAAAATACAAAAATTAGGCCAGGTGCAGTGGCTCACGCCTGTAATCCCAACACTCTGGGAGGCCAAGGCAGGTGGATCACCTGAACTCAGGAGTTTGAGACCAGTCTGGCCAACAGGGTGAAACCCCGTCTCTACCAAAAACACAAAAATTAGCCAGGCATGGTGATATGCCCCTGCAGTCCCAGCTACTCGGGAGGCTGAGGCAGTAGAAAGCACTTGAGCCTGGGAGGCGGAGGTTGCAGCGAGCCGAGATCACACCACTTCACTCCAGCCTGGGTGACAGAGAAAGACCCTCTCTCAAAAAAAAAAAAAAAAATTAGCTAGGCATGGTGGCACGTGCCTGTAATTTCAGCTACTTGGGAAGCTGAGGCAGGAGAATCACTTGAACCTGGAAGGCAGAGGTTGCAGTGAGCCAAGGCTGTGCCACTGCACTCTAACCTGGTTGACAGAGTGAAACTCCGTCTCAAAAAAAAAAAAATGAAAAAAAAAATTCATTTTTGTTTCCCCAGTAGAACACTAAACAGCAGAACCCAATACTGAAACTGATGCTACCATTTCCAGTATACTTTCCAGTTCACTCTCCAACTGAATCCTCCAACCATCCCGTGAAATGAGGAAAATGGATTTCCCTTCCTTTTCTCAGAAGAGAAAAGCAAAGATCAGAGAGCAGAAGAAACTGGTTCAAAGTTACTGAATTAGTAACTAGAACTCTAAGTCTACTATCTTACAGGTGGATGCTCCTTCTAGGCAAAAACTACAATTCTCACTGAAAATTTTGTTTAAAATGTCACTGAAATATATGAAGCTACAGCAAGGGTAATTCATAAAGCACTTAAATACTTTGCAGTTGCTGGCCAAAGATCATTGTTAAAATACTACTAGAATATTTCCTCTCAACAGAAAAATATTTTATGAGATTAATAGTTTGAAAGTGATTCTACAACCAATCATAATGTGGTCTGCTTTTGCTATTAAAAAAAAACTCTCATCGTACCTAATCCAAAATTTGAACTCCTTTACACCTTTCCAGACACTAAATCCAATGTGACCAGTGTTTGCTCCAAATTAGGACCATAGAGAACGTCCTCCGCCTCCCTGCTCACCCCAATGCAAAATGACATTCAGCACCTACTATATTAATCAACAAGCAGTTTTCAGGATTTTTTTTACTTTTACTTTTCAACTGTAAAGAGCAGCAGCTTGACACACAAAAGCAAAAAGTAGAGAAATATTTTTAAGAATAGGTAAACAAAATTGAACTTTTTCTATTCTGTTCCTGAAAAGGGCAATAATAGAAACTTCACAGACACTGCTCTCTCTGAAAACTGTTTAAAACCAAAGCAAGAAATAAGAATCTTTATACATTATATATACAAGGAAAAGAAAATATACACTAGAAGCTAGGTAATTACCTGACATAAAAGACTTGCAGTATTTCCTTCTCCAGTAGAAATCTAGTAAATGTCACTAAATTATCTTGTCTGCCTACCACATTTTCCTCAACCTAGGGCTTTTATACTTGCTACTTCACTGACCTGAACACTCTTCCATGTTTCCTCTTTCCTATCATCAGTTCAAGTCCCATTCTTGAAGAGGCTTTCTCCAACCCACTCAATCTAATGGTCTTACCTATTTATTTATCTAGGGAGCATCATTCCTTGGCTCCAAAACATTTATCACAGGTTTGTGTTTTGTTTTTTGAGACAGGGTCTCACTCTGTCCCCCAGGCTGAAATGCAGTGGCATGATCATACCTCACTGCAGCCTCAAACTCCAGGGCTCAAGCAATCCTCCCGCCTCAGCCTCCTGAGTAGCTGGGACTTCAGGAGCATCCCACCATGCCTGGCTTTTAAAATTTTTTTTTTTATTATTTTTTGTAGAGACAGTCTCCCTATGTTGCCCAGGCTGGTCTCAAAGGATCCCAAGTTCAAGGGATCCTCAAGCCTTGGCCTCCCAAAGTGCTGGGATTACAGGCGTGAGCCACTGTGAGCCTGGCCCACCACAAGTTTTATTATATATTCAATCTGTGTTTATTTAATGGCTGTTTCTACCAACAGAGCATAAGCTCCCTAAAGTCCACTGGTGGGTTTTTTAAAAAATAGGTTTATTAAGGTTAATATCAACACTCTGGGATTCAAGTGTTCAATGATTTCTACTAAATTTACAGTTATGCAACCATTAGCCACATGACTCTTTGGGTTTTGCTCTTCATTATATTTCTGGCACTTAAGAACTAAATAAATATCTGATTAATAAGTCAATCTGGTAATGAGTTATTCTCTTTGTTTTTTTTTTTTTTGAGACAGAGTCTTGCTCCGTCGCCAGGCGCCAGGCTGGAGTGCAGTGGCACAATCTCATCTCACTGCAACCTCCGCCTCCCAGGTTGAAGCAATTCTCCTGCCTCAGCCTCCCGAGTAGCTGGGACTACAGGCGCGTGCCACCACACCCAGCTAATTTTTGTATTTTTTAGAGACGGGGTTTCACCATGTTGGCCAGGATGACCTCGATCTCTTGACCTCGTGATCCGCCCGCCTCGGCCTCCGAAAGTGCTGGGATTACAGGCGTGAGCCACCGCGCCCGGCCTGTTTTTGGTTTTTTTAGGCAGGATCTCACTCCGTCGCCCAGGCAGGAGGGCACTGGCATGATCTTGGCTTCACCACAGCCTCAACTTCCCGTGGTCAAGATCCTCCCACCTCAGCCTCCCAAGTGGCTGGGGCTACAGGCATGCACCACCATGCCTGGCTAAGTTTTGTGTTTTTGTAGAGACAGAGTTTCACCATGTGGCCCAGGCTGGTCTGGAACTCAGTCCCGAACTTAAGCAATCCACCTGCCTCAGCCTCCCTAAGTGTTGGGATTACAGGTGTGAGCCACCATGCCGGGCTGACAATGAGCTATTCTTGTAAATTCAATACTAATATCTATTTAGTGTAATGTGTGAAATGAGTTGGTACATTAAAACAGCCTTTATTACATTCCATTCCAAATATCCTTCATTACTTCCATTTTGAATCAAAGTTGGCTACTCACATATTAACCTACTGGTTCTTTTGAGGAAGCACCTAACCTTTCTCAAGCTTGGCGAACACCAACTGTGGTCAAGTTCATATATACATACCATACTTTCCTTTTCTTCATCAAGTAACCCCTCCTCCACTCCTAGCCATGTTACAAACACTTTATAAACAAAGGAAATTTAGCCTGGTATGGTGGCTCATGCCTGTAATCCCAGCACCTTAGGAGGCTAAAGTGGAAAGATCATTTGAGCCCAGGACACTCCATCCCTATTTAAAAAAAAAAAAAAGGCCAGACACGGTGGTTAATGCCTATAATCCCAGCACTTTGGGAGGCTGAGGTGGGCAGATCATCTGAGGTCAGGAGTTCAAGACCACCCTGACAAACATGGTGAAATTCTGTCTCTACAAAAATACAAAAATTAGCTGGGCGTGGTGGCAGGTGCCTGCAATCCCAGCTACTCAGGAGGCTGAGGCAGGAGAATGGCTTGAACTCAGGAGGCAGAGGTTGCAGTGAGCCAAGATCATGCCATTGCACTCAGCCTGAGCAACAGAGCGAGACTCGTCTCAAAAAAAAAAGAAAAAAATAAAAGAATGAATTCATTGTTGAAAATATAGTAGTCTTAATGCATGCACCTTCATAACACTGATGTGATGGAAGTAAGTTCTTGGTACAAATATATTTCTAGTCAATAACTAAATAGATATCTATTAACACTAAATAACTGAAAATCTTTCTCAGATATAAAAGCAGCCTCTTCACTGTGTTAAATTTAGTTCTATATTATTGCTTCCTTATATATTTTAAATTCAGCCCAAAGATTGCTCATACCTAGTAAACTGTAACCTAACTGCATGAGTAAACAGACCATAGCCTACTCTTACACCAATCACAGTTTTGTTCAAAGGTAGGCAACTGTCAAATCATGTTCAGATAAGGCAAATGCTGAGCTGTAACCAATTCAGTTTGTTTCTGTACCTCATTTTTGTTTTCTGTATGTCACTTTCCTTTTTCTGTCCATAATTATCATCCAACCACATGGCAACTCTGAAGTCCCCCTGAACCTATTCTGGGTTGGGAAGGGTGCCCAATTTGTGTATCATTCTTTGCTCAATTGAACTCCATTAAATTTAATAAGATTTTCTTTTCAAAATTTTTTCTTTCTTTTAGAGACAAGGTCTTACTATGTTGCCCAGGCTAGCCTCAAACTCCTGGGTTCATCCTCTCACCTCAGCCTCTCAAGTAGCTAGGACTACAAGTGTGCGCCAATACACTTGGTCAGGTAAGCTTTTAACAACTTTATCCATCTGTAAAACAGAAATTTTCTATTATATTAAAAAATCAAGCATTCATTTTCAGAAATGCTAGGTCTTTTAACTCACATAGAAAATAAATTCAAAAAGAACAGCTACACCTACAACTCAACAAAAAAGAACCCAATTCAAAAATGGGCAAAGGGTCTGAATAGACATTTTTCTAAAGAAGATACACCAAAGGTCAATAAGAAGTCTGTCACTAGCCTTCAGAAAAATGCAAATCAAAAACACAATAAAATCCAAAAAGGCTGTCAAACAAACCAACCAACAAACAATAACTTGGCAAGGATGTGGAGAAACTGGAACCCTTGTACATTTCTAGTGGAAATATAAAATGGTGCAGGTGCTCTGCAGTAAGGTAATTCCTCAAAAAAACTGAACGTGCTGAGTGTGGCTCACCTGTGTAATTCCAGCACTTTGGGAGGCCAAGGCGGGCAGATCACATGAGATCAGGCGTTCAAGACCAGCCTGATCAACATGGAGAAATCCCGTCTCTACTAAAAATACAAAATTAGCCAGGTGTGGGGGCCCATGCCTGTAATCCCACCTACCAGGAAGGCTGAGACAGGAGAATCACTTGAACCCGGGAGGCAGAGGTTGCAGTGAGCCAAGAGCACTCTGTTGCACTCCAGCCTGGACAACAAGGGTAAAACTCCATCTAAAGGAAAAAAAAAAAAAAAAAAAAGCTAGGGGCAGTGGCCAAGGCAGGCAGATTACTAGGTCAAGAGTTCGAGACCAGCCTGGCCAACATGGTGAAACCCCATCTCTACTAAAAATACAAAAATTAGCCGGGCATGGTGGCAAGTTCCTGTAATCACAGCTACTTGGGAGGCTGAGGCAGGAAAATCATTTCAAACCAGAAAGCAGAGGTTGCAGTGAGCTGAGATCACGCCACTGCACTCCAGACCGGAAGCAAGACCAAAACTCCGTCTCAAAAAAAAAAAAAAAAAATTGAACCTGAAGCTGGGCAAGGTGGCTCACACCTGTAATCCCAGCATTTTGGGAGGCAGAAGCAGACAGATCACCTGAGGTAAGGAATTTGAGACCAGCCTGGGCAACATGGCAAAACCCCGTCTCTACAAAAAATACAAAAATTAGTCACGCGCGGTGGCATGCACCTGTAGTCCCAGTTATTCGGGAAGTTAAGTCAGAACAATGGCTTGAACCTAGGAGGTGGAGGTTGCAGTGAGCCGAGATTGCGCCACTGCACTCCAGCCTAGGCAACACAGCGAGACTCCGTCTCAAAAAAAAAAAAAAAAAATGTATACTATTATAGTCCCCAAATTTAAAATTTGTACACGATGATGGAGGAGTTACACAGAGATGGAGTGAGGTTATTCATAAGTGATTATAAAACCAGCTATTTTATTGGTGGGGTAACACTGACAAGTCAATATATTCATTTCAGTCATTTTCTGTCCTAAAATGACATTCTAATAAAAACAACACACTAACATTTACACCACCCAACGAATTATGCCACTGCAATATGCCCTTCTACATTTTCCAAGAACTTAAGCTGTGTCACCCAGGTGTCTAAACTGGTAATAAAATTAAATTGGAGAAATTATTACTCCAATTTTAAAAGTATGGATTAAGAAAGTAAGAAGGGCGCCAGGCACAGTGACTCACGCCCGTAATCCCAGCACTTTGGGAGGCGGAGGCGGGCGGATCACTTGAGGTCAGAAGTTCGAAACCAGCATGGCCAACGTGGTGAAATCCTGTCTCTACCAAAAACACAAAAATTAGCCAGGCGTGGTGGCGAGCGCCTGTAATCCCAGCTACTCAGGAGGCTGTCAGGAGAACTGCTTGAATCCGGGAGGCACAGGCTGCAGTGAGCCGAGATCGCACCACTGCACTCCAGCCTGGGCGACAGAGCGAAACTCTGTCTCAAGTTTAAAAAAAAAAAAAAGCTAAGAAGGGGCTCCCAATGGATATACAAATAATTATCAGTTCATTCAGTTCCATCAAGCACTTAGTGAATGCACATTAACTGTGAGAAAACCAAGCCAACAAGCATTTCAAGGTTACCCAAAAAGGAGGGTTGAAAACAGCCTCACACTTACCCAGCTGTAGAAAGACAAATAATTCAAAACCACCTTTTAATGTCTGTCTCTATAAACAAGTGCACACCAGTTAATGTTAATAGTCTGCGTTACTGGTAACGACTCCGGCTACCATTTTAGATTATCAGCTCCTTCAGAGTAAGGTAAATGCCCAACTTTTTTTCACTGATCAGAAGGCGAAACGTGGAACCAAATGAAATAATGCACCGTCTTTCTAAAAGTCAGTTTGGTTTTAACCGATTATAAACAAAATGGGCTTAACAGTTTCCCACTGCGCAAATGTGCTAACCGATTCCAGTTCCTACAACCTCATCTAGGAAACCAGGCTGCCATGTGAAATGCTGTACAAAGTGTCCCCCTCCAGCCTGGCCTATGCAGAGTGCATTCTAGACAAGGCCCCAGTGCATCAACAGCCCAATTTTGGCTATATTCTCGGAGCGATTTAAGGAAGTCCGCAACCACTCATCTCACGTGACCTTAAAAAGGGGCGCAATAGAGCCCAGAATAAACCACACACCTTTTAATTGTACATCAACTTCACTGCCCAGCATGACGGAAGTGGGCGGGGAAGAGGTGCAGCGCCAGCGGGCAGGAAAGGTCAGCAAAGAAACATGGGGTGTCGCGCCATCTCTAGAGGGGCTGGGAGGTGAGGGGCACTCCCGCTCAAGGCACTGCAGCCTTTGCAAATCCAAGACTGCCACACCCCCCAGCGGCCAGGGGCATGGCTTCATGTTCCTCTTTCTCCAGCGAAAGGGGGCCCCCTCCACGGAACGCCCCACCTGCTGGAGTCCTCCACATCCCGAAACGCAACACCCGGGAGCAGGCGCGGGTGGGAGGCGGCGCTGGGGGGGGGGCAGCAGGACGGGAAGGTCCGCGGCGACCTGCAACCCGCGCATGCGCAGATCCGGGCAGCCGCCCGTTTACCTACCGTTGGAACCACGAAGCCCCGTTCCCTGGCCGCGGCCGCTTCTCCAGGACCCGCGGCGACGGCAAGAGAATGAGAACTGAGGCCCCAAGTGGCTCCGCGGCCGGGAAGCCTCTTACTGGGACGGCCGCTGACGGAAGGTTAAAGCGACGGCTGTGGCGCGGGGCCAGCCCGGTAAGCGACCCCCGGATATCCCCGGCGGTGGTGGCGGCGGAGACGCGGAAGAGACGGCAGGAGTGTCGACTGAGGCGGCGGCTGAGGTGCAGAGCCTCCCTAACGGCCAGCGGGAGGAGAGCGGCGGGCGGAGGCCGGGCCGGACGTGACGTGCGTGGGAGGGGGCGGGGCGGGACGCGGGCGGGGGCGGGGCGGCGAGTGTCCCCACCTCCACAGCGTCCCGGGCCGCTGCCCTGGGTCCTTCGGGCTTGAGGGGTGCGGTTCCTCTCCCACTCCAAGTTTGGGCTCCTGAGTTAGGGTGCAAGCAGCCAGGCTTGGACCCAGGGCGGGTTGTGGGGGGTCCTCGTTTTGGGGAAGTTGGGAAGCAGAGAGGACACTGGGGAGAGGACGTAGGAAGGATAAAGGGAAAATCCGGAACACGGAGATGGCTTCTGGTCTCTGCTGAGGGAGCCATGCCACTCCCTGCAGGCGGCCAGAAAAACCCAGGGCGCCCATATCCACTTGAGGAGCACAGAGACCTGAACAGAAGACCGCGAGGGAGGCCTAAGCAGTGACTCCGGATCCCATTCCCAGAGATGTGGGTTATCCGGGACTACGGGGGTGCACCTGCGTCCTGCCCGCCCCCACCCTACCCCTTCACCTAAGAACCTGACCTAGACTCCAGACAGAACACTGAGGCTTGGGTGCCGAGACAGTCTGGGATTGTGGAAGTCAGTAGGCTGCGGGCTCAAAGGGAGCTTCGTATACTAAAATCAGCCAGCTGCGGAGGCAGAGCTGAAAGGAGGCAGAAAGAATGAGCTCTCTGAACTTACAAGTTGGTACTTGTTCCCATCATCTTTGCTCAGAGAAAAATAAGAAAAAAAAAGTTGGTACTTGTTTGCATAGCTACCCAGACCAACCCTACAACTCCCTTGAGCTCACAAAAAGTATGATTTTTCAGCCAATCTCTTCTTTGTATAGTCTCTTAAGGGCTTTGGGATTTTCCCTTTGGACTCCTTGACGGCCTGTAGATCAATACCTGCACAAAAAATAGCAGCCCCCACAATTCAGTTGTTCCCCACCTGCCTGAGCTGGAAGTCAGTAACCTGGAAAACGTAAAACAAGAACCCTCATTGAACTTGGGACAAGATTTGAAAAAAATAAAGTCACCCTATGAAATGATCTGTAAATGGGCCACAGAGGCCAGAGTGGCTCCACATTTCATCAGAGACTAAACTATCTGTAACCTAAGTGTCACATGCCCAGTGATGCTGTCATAACAGAAGGGTGGGATCCACAAAGAGTCTAAAACCAGCAGAATCTGAATAAGAATGTTCTGTGAGGCTAACACTCTGTCCAGGAAAGAGGTAACTGATTTAAATGACCAGGACCAATACTCTCAGGGCAGTTAAATCTTACTGCAGATTCACTCATTCAACAGATACTTAGTGAATGCTGTGTTCTAATCTCTTAAGATACATCAGTAAATCCCTGCCTTCATGGAGTTTATATCCTAGCAAACCTAAGTTCTGGATATTCTAGATATCCTTTAAGAGCACTATACTCTGATTCCAAACTCAGCCAGTAGCCTTTCCATCATTTAGGGAGTCTCTCGAATAAATCCACACACCCAGTAAGAAGCAATTGTCCAAGGCACATGTCTAGGATGAGTTATACTAGCTGTACAGTTTTTGTCAATTCATATCATGGTTTATAAATCAGACACTGTTCACTGGATTGAATTAAGTTGTTTTATCCAAATTAATTTCTCAGAGCCTGATTAAACTTGAGTGAAGTGAAATATGTTTCCAAATCTGCCAAACAGGATCAGCAGAGCCTGATTTCAGAGCAGCCCAGAGAAGATGCAGCCTGTGCATTTAGCCTTGTATCTCTCTTTAAATGTCTTTTTATTTCTTGAGACAGAGTCTCCCTCTTGTTGCCCAGGCTGGTGTGCAATGGTGCAATCTTGGCTCACTGCGACCTCCACCTCCTGAGTTCAAGCGATTCTCCTGCCTCAGCCTCCGGAGTAGCTGGGATTACAGGCATGTGCCACCACGCCCAGCCAATTTTTGTATTGTTAGTAGAGATGGGGTTTCTCCATGTTGGTCAGATTGGTCTCAAACTCTCAACCTCAGGTGATCCACCCAACTCGGTCTAAATATCTTAAATGAAAGCTTTACCTGTGATTCCATGCTTGGAGAATAGGAGCAATATGATTGCTTCAAAAGCTTTATCATAAGTGAGTAAAAGTCATAAGAGAGTAAATCCGAAGAGAATTAATACACTCCTCAACCTGCCCCACATATGCAACACAGGCTATTGTTGACATAACTGACTGTAATAAATACTTCGCTCTGAGTATGAAACCTAAGATACAAGCTCCCAGAGAGGGAAGGACTGCCTTCTTTTTTTTTTTTTTTTGAGACAGGGTCTCACTCTGTCACCCAGGCTGGAGTGGAATGGTATGATCTTGGCTCACTGCAACCACCGCCTCCCAGGTTCAAACAATTCTGCTGCCTCAGCCTCCCAAATACCTGGGACTACAGGCGTGCACCACCACACATGGCTAATTTTTGTATTTTTAGTGGAGACAGGATTTCACCATGTTGGCCAGACTGGTCTTGAACTCTTGACCTCAGATGATCCACCACCCACCTCGGCCTCCCAAGGTGTTGGGATTACAGGCGTGAGCCACCACACCCAGTCTTTCTTCTTTTTTTTCTTTTCTTGTGTGTGTGTGTGTGTGTGTGTGTGTGAGAGAGAGAGAGAGAGAGAGAGAGAGAGACAGAGACAAGGTCTTGCTCTGTCACCCAGGCTGAGGTGCAGTGTCTGGATTATGGCTCAATGCAGCCTCAACCTCCTGGCCTCCAGCAACGTTCCTACCCTAGCCTCCTGAGTAGCTGAGACTACAAGGTACATGCCACCATGCCCCGCTAACTTTATTTTTTTAGAGATGGGTTTCCCTGTGTTGCCCAGGCCTGTCTTGAACTCCTGGCCTCAAGTGATCCTCCCACCTTAGCCTCCCAAAGTGCTGGGATTACAGGTGTGAGCCATCACCCCCGGCCTCCCTTGCATTTTTAAACCCTACCCCCAAAGTATGGGATCTCAAAAAACAAATGAATTGATCGATGATCATTTTCCCCCTGAAAAACTCAGGAACATACCCTTGGAAGATATAGTCTCTAGATCTCACTTAATATAAAACCACTATGTTCAACACAGAGGGCACATGGGCTATAATTCAAAACAAACACACACAAACTTTTATTTTTTATCTTTTGCCATGCCTTTCAACCTGTGCAGTGGGAGGAGATCTGTCACATACCTAATTTAAAACTGAGCTTCCATGAGTTTTTAGGGGTTCTGTGGTCTCCTTAGGAATAGATTCCTATGGTCACTGAGTCACAGAGAGTGAAACGTTTTCCTGTTTTTCAGCTGGGAACAGTTGTCTCATTGCTTGCCCTAAAGAGATGACCATAGTCATCTTTAACCTGCCTAGTCTTTCTCCTCCCAGCCTAACTAACCAGAACCAAATCTTAGGGAGGCGGGGGAAAAAAAGGAGCAGGAAATTTGTTAACTTTACATGATGGTTTGACACTCCCTGGGCATGGTAGATGCTTAAAGCTGACTTTTTTTTTTCATGGATACCTCAGAGACCACCACTATCCTGCTTCTCTGGTGGCTTCTCCCCCATAATTCTGTTGATCTAAACATAAAGCTATTTTGGCAGTTCTTTCCACGCACCTCCAACTACTTGTCTGTTGAAACCTGAGCATCTCTGTAAAGGCCCTGTCATGTAGGATCTGAGATGACTCTCACACTTATCCATTTGCAAGTGACCCTTTATTGTGGTACAAGGTTGTGCACTCTGTATCCTAGGGGGTGCCATTCACGTTATCCTCACTGTAGTTTCGTATGTTATTTATTTTGATGATATTCCAGCAGGTGGCAGTAAAGTGTTTTGTCCAAACAAAATTTCAACTACTTCCCGGTAGATAGAAGCAATGTCTGGACGAAGGAGAGCTTTTTTCTCATGGTGCTGCTGTGTTAGCCTAGTGGCAGCTCTGTATGGCTCACACCTGGTCCACAGGAAGCCCTCACGCATTTCTTGCCCAAATAAATTTAAGAGTACAGGCAAATCTCAATGCAGATTTAACACTCCTCTGCTCTGCTGCCGAAACAGCCATCAGCCTGTGAGAGTCAGACACAGGCCCACTGTGCCCCTCGGACTACAAGAGATACAGGTCAAGTGCTCTGAGCAATTCCACTGAAGGCCCACCCCCTCGACTTGAGGTAAAAGAAAGGTAGGCACCTGTGGTAAGAATCACAGCTTACCAGCAACAGTCTCCAAAGACACTGTCCTCAATAATTCTGACTTGGCCTTTTATAACTAAATAACTGTGAGTATTTAATCTACCTGCTTTGTCTAAATCCTCTGAAATTTCTAGAGGAGGTCTATCTCAGAAATCACTTTAGTTTTTTGGTGGGTGGATGGAAGAAGTTGGTTTATTTTGTACTATCTTGTTGCTTCAGTTAAAACTGATTCTCAACTGCCACAGTTTTGGGGGACCATGTCTGCAGACATTTTTGGGGTTTTTTTAAACATTTTTTTTCTTCTGAATTCAGGATCTGCTAAATGCAGACATTTTTTATTGTCAGCACTGGAGAGGTGCTATTGGCTGGTACGTGAAGGTCAAGCATGCTGATAAACATGCCTTATGGCACAGGACAGCCCCTACAGCAAAGAACAGCAATTCTGTTTGTTACAGAGATGAGAGAATACCTCACTAAAAGAATACTTCAAAATTACATTACTTTTTCTTTCATCCTACAAATTCTTTACCTGGAGATGGAGATGTCACATTTCAATATATCAATAAAGTCAAAAACAGCATTTCAGATAGCTATTTGGCCAGGATGAGAAGTGACTGGTATAAACCAAGCCTTTGTGTTTCTAAGACTCCCTCTGAAGTTGAGGTCATGCCAGGAAAACTACTACTTGAGATAAGATTGTTATTTATTTGCAAGATGACTTTTAAACCTGGAAAACAAGCATTCTATCCAGCTCATCCAAACAGAGGCATCATGCCTCTCAGAAATAAGGTCATGAGTTACATCACTGTAGAAGGAATATATCTTTTCTCTAACCTGGACTGCATTCTAGATGCCAGGGAGGACCTCAGCATATCTGCCTCCCCAAGGTCACCAGTGTCACTGGAATGAGACTTGAAGTCAGGAAGTAGCTGTCTCTTTAGTCACTTTACAGATGGCTAATAATGCCATCACTATTCACAGAGAATGCAAATAGGTTCTTCCCTCCTTTACATGAGTTTGATTGAATTCAGCTTTTCCAGATGTAACAGGATGTTGAGCCCATCTCTTGCACCATTAGTAAGGAAACTTTTTATCACCTGTCCTTACCCTTACTGATCTCCCTGAGCAAGGCTGTTAGAGTACTAGGATATAGATTAACTTGTGTTCAGTCAAGGCTGCCTTATCTTTTTTAATACAATGTTAATAAGAAACTGGACCCACCCTAGCCAGCAAGAGCCAAATTCTGTCCCCACCAATTCTGTCACTTAAAAGTAAAATAGATACAACAAACATCCCAAGTTCCAGTTCTAGCCCTGTTACTAGACTTGTGACTCTGGTCAAGTTACTCAACTTAGTTGTACCCTAGAGTCCCCATTAGTCAAATAGGGAAACCAAGACTTAAATGAATTGGTATGCATAAAAGTGCTTTATAAGCCATATACTACAATTTTCTCACTTTCCTCTCCTATACTGCTTTCAGAGGCCTAGAAAACAATCTGAAAATGTCCTGCTTTCCTATCTAGAATTTTATTGCTAGGAATGAGGCCAGTGTGAAAACCTCTCTCGACAGAAGTTGCCAAATCTTTGTCTATTTGTAAATGAAAACCAAAGAACCAATAAGAATTCCCTAAACTCTCGGTGCTATTTTTAAGATCTTCTGAACCTTGTAACTTACAATAAATACAAGCACACCTCTTCCCCAATTAGAAGCATATTTACACTGCCCATTTGTAGAACAAGATATAACTATAAATACGGATGAAGAGCCATCATTACATGCAGTTTTGTGTGCAGGAAAAAACAAGTGCATATGGAGATGAGATTGTGACTACTCTGATTCTTACAGAGCAGTAAAATGCTATCAAATTCAGTCAAACTCAGCTAATTAATTTTCTCTTTCTTGAGGTAGTCTCTTCTATTGAGAAGAAAGGAAGAACAAAAAAACACATCAAATTTAAATCCTCTGATAAATGAGAAGCAACTCACCATTAGAGAGATGTATTGCTGGCTCTTCCAAGAAATGGAATGGAAATCCGTCTGTGCCACTTTGCCCAGGCCCATTGTGCCAGTGTGCAAGAATGTGTGTTTTTCATAAACAGAAAATATTACTAGCTGCAAAGAGAAGAAACTGTTCCAGGGTGTACAAATCCCACGCCAACCTCTGAAATAATGGCAAATACTGTTCTGATCTTAGCAACCCAGAATAATCTTTGTGCCATTTACTTGTTCGACACATATTTCTTGGGCAGCTATTATGGGTCAGGCACTGTGCTAGGGTACATGATCATGATCTCTGCCCTGGAAAAGCTTCATCTTACATATCTCTGGAATAAAATCTTTTTGTGGAATAGAACCAAAGTTAACATAATGTGGATTTCAGCTTCTATATTCACTCACATAGCCACTGGTGCCAGTCACATCCAGTTTGGAGAGCTAGAACAATTGACAGTAAGTCTCATCTTTGCCAAGTCCACATATTTGGCCCGATAACTTAGAATTCAGTGTATCAAAATAATGTAAGCCAATACTATCATCAGCTATAAGACTAATTTGTTTTGGCTTATTAAATTTCTATAATCAGCTAGATATTTTTTCCACAATCAGAACTTTTATTGTTAAAAATAAATAAATAACAAAGAATAAATATCCCTTTCTCTTCTTCCCTCTGCCTGTATCCATATAGGGGAAAGAAAAAAGTTCTCAGAGATTCAATGAGAGTATGACCTTCACAAAATCATGAACTTTCTGCTGCCTTTTTAACCAGAAATCCAGGCAGAAGGGTCTAACCATTTTTGCATACCCTACCTGTTCCTTAGAGGAACCAACTTTTTTCCCTTTCGAGATAGGATCTTGCTTTGTCTCCCAGGTTGGGGTGCAGTGGCCCAATCATAGCTCACTGCAGCCTCGATATCCCAGGCTCAAACAATCCTCCCACCTCAGCCTCCCCAGTAACTGGGACTACAGGCATGTGCCACCATGCCCAGCCTTCAGGCACCTTTCATTCAGACCACATTTTCTGTGGCAAACTGACAACGCCAAAGTTTGCAGATTGCAATCTAACTACAGCTGTATTTTTTGCCAAGCATTTATACCTAACTGCTCTCTTCCACTAAAGTATATAACAATTTGCAGAAACATTTAATGTTTTCTGAATTCCCAAGCTCATCAGCAGAGGCTCCAAAACATGAAGGTGTACATCCCTATTTTAGGCCTTCGTGGAAAGAAACCAACTTTTGTACACAGGGAGAAATGTGATAGTTATTATGCACATGTCTTATCCCTGTTACAGTGTAGCACTCTATCTTACGTTAGTGTCTTACTAAAAACCAGTACCATAAAAGCACTCATTGAAAAAAGAAATAGCCCATAGTTTAAATCTATTGCTTTTTAATAAAGTTTTGCTATTTGTTTCTTCTTGTTTGCTTTATGTGTATTGTTTCTCTACTTGGAAACACTGATGCTTCTTACTCATAAATCAAAAAATACATATTGAGCATCTAACAATAGGTGCCAGGTTCTGTGCTAAGTGCTGGAGACAGCAGTGAATATGCTAGACATGATTCCTGCCCTGTGGTAAAGACAGTGTAATTATGCCATGCCATGGCAGACTCCCACTTATTGCTTAATAAGCCTAAATTCCGCTTAGATGCCCAGAGTGTCACTTTAGGAAGCCTTCTGTGACATCACCTAGGTTGAATAAGGCATCCCTATTCTGTGGGTCCCTGGCATATTGCCCACATATCAAATTGGTGACCTCCTCAAAACTAGGAACTTTGAAGGGCTGAATCCTCAGCAGGAGAAAAAGAAGAAAATAAAAGAAAAAAGAAACCTGACCTATAGAGGGAAAGGTAAAGATACCTTTCTCCACCTTAACTGTGGATGGAGTTGAAAAAAAAGAAGAAAACTGAGAATTCCTAAACAAGTTTGCAAACACACTGTAAAGGGCTAGAATTTCACACTACCTGTGTGACCTAGAAAACCCCAAGCTGAAAATTATTAAAGTGTTAGCTTTAGTGCCCCCAGGTACCTGGTATAAGCAAAAGTAAATAGTCTTTGGAAATCCTACAGATACAGTTACAAGGAATATGACCAAAATAAAATTTAGTGATTAAATATTACTAAAACACGATGAAATAACTTCAAAATAAAATCTGCAATGGCATGCATAAGGATTCAACAAATGTCTACTTAGAGTTCAAGAAGGAGATAACAGAATGGAGGGAAGGCAATATTCAAAGAAATAGTGGCTGAACATTTTCCAGAATTGATGGTAAATATCCTAAATTCTAGAAGACCAAAAGTTGCCATGGTGTAAAGTATAAAATGCACACATAAAGATTAGTACCAGAGAGAAAGAAAGGGGATCTTAAAATTAGGCAGCAAGAAAAGACATTAGACCGGGTGCAATGGCTCATGCCTCTAATCCCAGCACTTTGGGAGGCCAAGGTGAGCGGATTGCCTGAGGTCAGGAGTTTGAGACCAGCCTGGTCAATATGGCAAAACCCCATCTCTACTAAAAATGCAAAAATTAGCCAGGTATGGGGGCACACGCCTATAATCCCAGCTACTCGGGAGGCTGAGGCAGGAGAATCACTTGAACCCAGGAGGTGAACATTGCAGTGAGCCAAAATCACACCACTGCACTCCAGCCTGGGTGACAGAGTGAGACTCTTAAAAAAAAAAAAAAAAGAAAGAAAGAAAGAAAAGACACTAATCTTCAAATAAAAGATAATTTGGCTGTCAACCGACCTTTCAATAGTAACAATGCAAGCTAGACAATACTGAAATGTATCTTCAAAATGTTAAGAGAAAATTACCATCTTCCAGAGGAAGATCCAAAATGTGAGAAGTAATGGTGAACAAAGAAAATTGTTTGCATGTTTGCTATAAATTTAAACACTATGCAAAATAATAGCAACAATGTCTAAATTCTACTATTGTTCAATAATTTTACATATACTATTGTGAGAGAGTAAATTGAAGTATTAGAAGGCTTTGTATTGTTTAAGAGGAGGCTAAATAAGTTTATAATTTGTTGAGTTAAATATACATGTTAAAATTTCTACATAATCACTAAAAGAAATTAAATAGTATATATAACTTCCAGTTTATTGGGGGATAAAATAAAATGGGAAGATCTTAATTTTGAAGATGGATAAGAAATTTTTAAAGAAGGACAAATAGTAAAACATTAGATAGCAGAAATAAATTCAAATGTGAGTAATTACAATAAGTGTAAATATACTAATTCCTAATTAAAAGTCACAGAGCTGGGCATGGTGGCTCACACCTATAATCCCAGCACTTTGGGAGGCCAACGCAGGAGGATCACTTAAGGCCAGGAGTTTGAGACCAGCCTGGGCAATATAGCAAGATCCTATTTCTAAAAAAAAAAAAAAAAAAAAAAGATGGAGGGGGTGCACTGAGACGGGAGAATCACTTCAGCCTGGGAATTCAAGGCTGCATTAAACCATGATCACAACACCACACTGCAGCCTGGGCAGCAGAGTGAGACCCTGTCTCAAAAAAAAAAAAAATTAGGCACAGTGGTTTACACCTATAATACCAGCTAGTCAGGAGGCTGAGGCAGGAGGATCATTTGAGGCCAGAAGTTCAAAGTTACGGTGAGCTATGATTGCACCACTGCACTCCATCCTGTGCAACAGGGAAAGACCCTGAAGTTCATAGCTGCATTTTTTATATTGAAAAAAAATGGAAACTCAAACTCAAGTAGCTATCAATGATAGAATGATGAATGATTAATAAAGTATGGTATATTGCATACCATGAAAACAATGAAAATGAACAAACTACAGCTACAAACAACAATATGATGAATCACAAAAATCAATGAAAGAAGCCAGACACAAACATATACTGTATGAATCCATTAAAAAACAGTTCAAACGCAGGGAAAACTAAGCTATCATTTTAGAAGTCAGAATTGTGGTTAAGAAGGTAAGTCTTTCTGAGGAAGGAAGAAATCAATAATCAGACAGGGTCATGAGAAGATATTCCATTTCTTAAGCTAGGTGGAAGTTGCATGGATATGTTTGCTTAGGGACAATACAGTGAGCTGTACTCATGATCTGTATACTCCTCCATATGTATTTTATATTTCAAAAGTTTAAAAATAAAAACTAGCTCCTTAAGTTTTTTTCTTTAATTGAAATTAAATATAACAGTATGTCCCCCAAAAAAGCAAAACTAAATAATCATGTTTTAGGGATACAAATTAGGGGAAAAACTTAAAAAAAAAAAAAAAAAAAAAGCCAGGAAGTAACTAACATAGACATCAAGATACCGGTTCTTGAGGGGAGGAGCCAAGATGGCCGATTAGGAGCAGCTCAAGATTGCAGCTCCCAGCGAAAGCACAGAGGGTGAGTGGATGCCACATTTCCAGATGGATTTTTATTGCCCACAGACCAGGTGATTCCCAGGCAGAGGAGCCCCACGGGTCGCCAGCACAGCTGTTTTGGCCAGCGTGGCCCGTCTCCGCACAAAATACATGGATCCAGGCGCTGTTTTAGCTGGCGATTGGTGCTATCCGGAGACAGAGTCGCCCATTCAACTGATAAAAAAGAGAACTGAAACAGGGAGCCAGGCCAGGAGATTCCTGGGCAAAAAAGCGCAGCAAATCCCAGCGCGACTATTTCAGCCGGCACAGTGGGTCACCGCACGGGAAATCACACAGATCCTGGCGCCTTTTCAACAGGCGACTGGAACACCTGGGAGACAGAGTTGACTGTTCAACTGAAAAAAAAAAAAAGCGGGAGTCTGAGGCAGGGAGCCAGGTGATCAAGCTCGGCTGGTCCCACCCCCACAAAAAACAGCAATCTAAACCGCTCTGGATTGAGAGTTTCACAGCAAGCACAGCTGAACCCGGGATGGTCCAGCTCTGTGGGGGAGGGGCACCCGCCATTACCGAGGCAGTCCACCACTACGGAGGTAGTCTGCCATTGCTGAGGCAGCCCGCCATTGCCGAGGCAGCTTGCCATTACAGAGAGAGTCCGCCATTACAGAGGTGGGCTGCCATTGCCAAGGCAGTTCTATCTATACCCATATAAACAGGACTGCAGGGAAGTTCACATGGCAGCTGGGCATAGCCCACAGCAGCTCAGCAAAGTCTCTGCAGGCAGACTGTGACTAGGCTGCCTCCTTGCTGGGCAGGGCAGCCCTGAAAAAAGGCAGCAGCATGACAGAAACTTATAAATAAAGCCCTAACTCCCCAGGACAGAGCACCTGGTTAAAAAAAAAAGGGTATTTATGAGTTCTGCTGTAGCAGACTTAAACATACCTGCCCAGCAGCTCTGAATGCACAAGAGAGCTCACAGCTCAGCACTTGAGCTCCTGTAAAGGACAAACTGTCTCCTCAAGCAGCTCCCTGACCCCCATATATCCAAAGAGTCACCTCATAAAGGAGAGCTCAGACTGACATCTGGCGGGTATCCTTCTGGGACAAAGATAGCAGAAGAAGAAACTAGCAGCAACTCTTACTGTTCTGCAGCCGCTGCAGGTGATCCCCAGGCAAGCAGGGCCTGGAGTGGACCACAGCAGTCCTACAGCAGAAGGGCCTGACTGTTAGAAGGAAAATTAAGAAACAGAAAGAAATAACTTCATCAGCAACAAACTGGATGTCTACTCAGAGACCCAGTCTGAAAGTCAACAACCACAAAGACGACAGGTGTATAAATCCACAAAGATAGGAAGA
>CAUYLG010053597.1:0-135731 GCA_963573385.1 Cacajao melanocephalus | reverse complement strand
GGTCTGGCAGTTATAGGTCACCTATAAGGCTTAGTAAATACATGTAGTGCTCATATTAATGATGCCGTTTATAACGGGAGCCATTTCATTCTGTGATTTGTAGCTCTGGTGGTGAAGAAGTAAAAACATCTGCATCTAGTGGTTCCTCCCGAATAGTGGGGCTTGAGACAGATTGCAGTGGAAACAAAGTAGCCAACAACACATTGCTTTCTATGCTTTTAGCTCCTGCTTCTTGACTTAATTTATAGTGACACTCATTATTTGTTTCACTCTGCTTGATTTTGGAGTGATTGTATTAATAGTATAATTATAAGCTGTATATATAATAACAAGCTGTGGCTAGCATTAGAGATTTTGAAAAACAATATTGTATACCATAGATGTTTAGTGATACTAAAAGTTCCTTGAAAGCTTTCAGTGTGCTGAATTGAATGACAGTTTAAAAAATAAGATGTGAGGTTATGTGGGAAGAATTCATGCACATTGTGAATCCCCCAGGAAAAGTGAGAAAAAGCGTGTGCCTTTTCGCCCTTATTTGAGCATGAAATCCTTACTATCTGCAGGATTCGTGTTTCATAAATATACTTTGGGAAAAACTTTAGTAGAATGTTAGATATTTTCAGATAAATTATAATTATATTTCAAAAGCTGCTTTCAAAGTGGGAACTTGAAAAAATAGTTGTGGTCTTCACACAAATCAAACATTTTTTGTTTGTGTTAATCTACTTAGCAAATATTTTCTTTAATTCTAGGGTAATATTTTAAGCATAACTATCCAAATTGATAGCAACTAAATTAATTTATTTCTTTTCATCTCAGTACTTAAATATGAGACAAGATATGGTAATTTATTTGAATTACATATTTTATCATTTTACCATCCAGTATTTTTGTATATGCCATTTTAATTTTTTTTTTTAACCTGTTACCTGGGTAGCAGTGAGAGGCAAAAAGATGATAATTGTGAAAGCTTAAAGTTCTCTAAAATATAAAACCCTGTCTTTTTTGTTTAATTATCATTTACAGGCTGCCCAAATTGTATCTTTGTGAATTCTGTTTAAAATATATGAAAAGTAGAACTATTCTGCAGCAGCACATGAAGAAATGTGGTTGGTTCCATCCTCCTGCCAATGAGATTTACAGAAAGAATAATATTTCTGTCTTTGAGGTAAGGTAGATGCTTAGTAGTTGTCTTCCCATCCATTTCAAAAACAGGGCCACCTGTATTGCATCTATTGTGCAACTTACTATTATCTTATTATTTTATGTATCACAAAAAAGGAAAAAATACTGGTAATTATAATTTTTAAAACTTCATTTGATTATAAAATGCCAGTTGATTTTATACATATTAAGATGTGATAAAAGTATATCTTATAATTATGAAATATGGCATTTAAATGAAAGGATTTTAATCACTTATTTAAAAGGAGTATCTCACAGAGATCTGTTTAATAGTAAATTTTAATATGATGATGATATGTGCTCTGCTCTGTCTGATTCTCTATTGCTGGTAGTAGTGCTCTTGATCCTCAGTTATGTGGTCTTTGTGCCAAGTATTAATTGACTACTTGCTTATGTGCCCTGTTACCTGGTCTAACAGTAAAATTTCAGATTATCAAGATCCCCTCAGTCTCTCACTTTCTTGGTCTTCCCTAAGACTTTAAGTGATCAATAGAAGAGCTCTTTACCTGGGAGAAGCTGGGGTAGGTGTGGTATAAAATACTGTTTGAAGAGAATATTAACTTATCTGGATTGTTGAGTTCTGTTAGTATGCCAGTGTCTTGGGTGCTAATGTGGGCATCCATTGGCATTTTTATAAAAGAGAAAGCTCTGGCAACTCCATGAACACAGATAAGGCTGCCAGGAGTGAAAGAACAGAGTGCTCCTGGGCCTGGCCAACCTGGAGCCTCATTTGCCACATGATAACGTGGGGAACCCACTTGATGTTTCTGCTTGGCAATAGTTAGTACCCCCTCAAGTAGCTTCATCTGGGGGTAAGCCTGATCATGGTAGTCAGACTGCATTGCTTCAGGCTGCTGGCACAGATTGGACTACATAGTTACATCTTATTTTACCTAATAAATGTATTTTAGATGGGTTGCGTTTAGACCTTTTGTTGTGTTAGATACTTTGAAAACAAAGCTTGCCATCCAAAGGATTGTTGCAATTCATCTTTTTATAAAAGCAAAAATTGCTATTTGAAAACCAGATTATCACCTCCTTATCTGACTATTCCTGCTTTGTTGAAGGTACTGTGTTTTATATATTTGCTTGTCCTAAAACAGGCAGATATAATACTGCCATTTCAAAGGATAGCTTCCAGGTTCCATAGTGTTCTGGTTATGAACACCTTCTCCTAAGCGGGACTGTGGATATCTAGAAATGCTTTTAATCCATATGTATTATTCTAGAACTGAAGAGACCATCTATTGACTATTTGTTTTGTTTATTTCTCTAGGTTGATGGGAATGTGAGTACCATTTATTGTCAAAACCTGTGTCTCTTGGCAAAGTTGTTTCTTGACCACAAAACCCTCTATTACGATGTGGAGCCATTTCTTTTTTATGTATTAACACAGAATGATGTCAAGGGCTGCCACCTTGTTGGCTACTTTTCTAAGGTAAGTATGTCAGCTTAAAGTTTGTTTTAATTCATATGGAAATCTAAAACAGTTTTTGCTGGTTCTCACTTGGGGACAGGACAAGATGCAGCACTTCCTAGGTGTCATCTAGCTGTTTGGAAAGAATAGAAGGAATATTTGGAAATTTACCAAGTGCTAGAAGGTGCCTAGTAACATTCAACAGCCTATATTCTCCTAGGAGCATGGATGGTCTGCTGGCAATACTCACGAGGGAGTTTTTAAATGACTTCTCTTCCCATGGTAATAACATGGAACTTGTGAAATAAACAGCCATTAGCTCTCTGAGTTCTGTCTGCCTCAGCTTAAACTTTCTCTTCTAATTTGAACTTTAGGCATAGAAAGACGAGTAAGAAGGCATTTTGATTAAAGGACATTTCTTTTTTAATCTTCCATTCCCTTAGAGGGAAAAGTTTCTTTTCTAGTCAGACAACACAAAAGATATACTTTTATTTAAGCAAGCCCATGGTAAAATCCAATTGTATGAAACAGTTAAGTGGAAGTACTAGCTTTTTGTAAGCATTTATAAGAGTTCTTTAAGTAGGCTACTTCACTAGTTAGATGTGACTTAAAATATATTGACTAATTTATAAAATTATAAAGATGACTATTTTGTGTAAAGTTAGATACAACTAATAGGAGGACTGCCCTGAGTAGCACCAGAGCAGGAGAAAAAGAAAACTCTGACATAATTGATGAATCTTCTCACTTGTAGAGTGGCACACTGATTCATCATTTGTAGCTTTGCAGATTGTTTGGGACTCGGATTCCAGTGCTGTTCCTTCGGCACTGGCGTACTGTTGTTGAGTTGGAGATGGTGTTCGATGACATTGTTTTGTTTTGTATTTTTACTCTCCTGAGATGGTTGCTTTGTGGGTAATGGCAGTGACTTAACATTATCCTATCTTCTCCCAGTTGGGTATTTTTTTCTTGATTTATATTGCTATTCCCAAAGGACCAGGGCTGTGGTTTTGGCCATTAGTCGTCGTTTCCTAACAATTAGCATTATTATTCACTTTTACCAGCCTGTTTTAAAACTTGTATTTTCTCCACCAGGAAAAGCACTGCCAACAGAAGTACAATGTTTCCTGTATAATGATTCTTCCTCAATACCAGCGTAAGGGCTATGGCAGGTTTCTCATCGATTTCAGTAAGGATTATATTAATTTCTCATTGGTCTGTTCCGGTGGACCTTCTTCTGTATATATGTTTTTAAAGATTTGTAGATGATTTGTTGGCTACTAGTATCTTTTGTCATATTGCTATATGAGCCTTTAAAAACCTAAAGCCACTGTTGGACGCTGTGGCTCATGCCTGTAATCCCAGCACTTTGGGAAGGTGGGGGTGGGAAGATTGCTTGAGCCCAGGAGTTCAAGACCAGCCTGGGCAAGACGGTGAGACCCCGTCTCTACAAAAAATTTCGAAAGTTAGGCGGGCATGATGGTACGCACCTGGTTGGCGTTCCAGCTATTGAGGAAGCTGAGGTGGGAGGATCACTTGAGCCCAGGAGGTTGAGGCTGCAGTGAGCAGTGGTACCCTTGCATTGCAGTCTCTAGCCTGGGCCACAGAGCAAGACTGTGTCTCAAAAATGGAAATAAATAAAACCTAAAGCCACAAGTTCCTTTTATTTTGGTTGGACATGAAATATTTTTTAAAAACTAATGTTGAATAAAATTTTTGGTGATATATAGCACATATCTTTAATTTGCAACTGTTCATTTACAATGGAACTTAGTTTTATGCAATAATACAATACTAAGAACATTGTATAACTGCTTCAATTAGTGCTAATAAGTACTGTGCCTGCCCTATTTTTGTTATCCAATTATCTGAGAAAATGTGTGTATTTTTTAGTTAGGCTTTACCTAGTGGTTAAGCATATGCAACACATCTTTCAATATCTGAAGAAGTGAACAATAGCAAAAATAGTTTAATCTGAGTTAAAAAGTGACAGCTCACAGTTCTAAAGAGATCATTGTGGAACTGCATTTTGTTTCACACGTTGATAGTGTTGCTTAGAAAGTTAGATGTATGTTTGTAATAAATGTCATAAAGATTACAAAATAGTAATATTAAGGGAATATTTTACTCGGATATTACTATAAAATAATATTTAAATGAATATTTGCAGAACTAATGGTTCAAACAAAAGATTTTGATTCCAGTCTTGAGACGTTAATTAAGCTGCTGCTTGGCTTTAGACTGTCCTTCTGTCCATATTTTCTTGGAAGTATGTACTACTGGTTGTTTTACACATTTTCTAGTCTTTTTAGATGAACAGTAGGGGATGGAACTCAGATTACTTCCTTTAATGTTAACATATTGTTTTGAAATAGGATTCATGATTAGACATCTTATGTATGCCATTAAATTGCAAAGTTAGGGAAAATATCAGTGTGTGTGTGTGTGTGTGTGTGTGTTGTGCGTGAGGTATGCAATCTGTGTAATAACAGTGTTGTTTTTATTTACTTTTCCTGATATATGTTTCCAAATTACTATTCTTATACTGCTTTTACATTTTCTTTAACGGCAATAAAAATACCTTTCTCTCCCATCTCCATTTTCGATGCTTTTCCTTAGAAGTTATGCCTTTGTTTTCCAGTTCTTGAGAGTTGTGCACTAGAGAGGACAGAGTCCACAGTTCCACACTTAGGCTGGCAGTCCTGCTTGCCTAGAATTAGAGTGATAGGTAATTGTGAGGAGTTTTGGTTGAAGTGAGAGCTTGTCATCTAATTCGCTCACAGAACTACAGTTTTAATAGGATTACGTGAAAAGGAAGGCATTCTTTTGTGCTTCTCAGTTCAGATATAGCTGTTGCCACCTAGTGGTCCAAATAAAGCATGCAAGGCTTGTTTCCCCAAGGACATTGAACTAGAAACAGTTAACAAGAGTCCTGATTTTTAACACTTTTGAATTTTTTAACAAGGTGATTTATATTAACTTAGACAAAATAATACTTAGTATTCAATACATATAAATTATGTATTCTTTCTGCAAATTTGTTTTATTAAAATAGTTTTGCAATTTTGTTCTCTTTTTTTGAAGGAATTTACCTTTGGAGTTATTCTTGGTTGTAGAAGAGGGGATTATTATTTTGGTGAATCTAGTTTTTTAGAGTGGCTGACATATTTGTGATTTAGGTTATTTGTGATTCTTTAGGTTATTTGTTATCAAAGCGTGAAGGCCAAGCAGGGTCTCCAGAGAAACCGTTATCTGATCTGGGTCGTCTTTCCTACATGGCATATTGGAAAAGTGTAATATTGGAGTGCCTTTATCACCAAAATGACAAGCAGATCAGCATTAAGAAGTTAAGCAAGTTGACCGGAATCTGCCCTCAAGACATCACTTCCACACTCCACCACCTACGAATGCTGGACTTCCGTAGTGACCAGTGAGTATCACATCCTTTTGTATGCCTTTGAAAGATAATTAGGTTGAAGTTTTTGGATCAGCCAGACAGATTATTGATGAAAGGGCATTAACTAATATAAATGATGTACTTAGTGATGATGAGATATCATTTTCCTTTCTAGGCTATTTTATTCAATTGACTATATATACAGACTTTTTAAACTAAACTCTTTTTCTGGTGTATTCTTCCTAATTTTTGGATGTAAGCTACTAAATCTTTCATCATCTAGTGTTGGGAGTTCTTTCATAGTACAAGAAGTAACCACTCTAGAAAAACCCTATGATAAATTTTCGTATAAATGGCACAAAGTGAATAGAGATTGAAAGGAAGAACAGACAGTTCACCATTCCCTAAAGTGGTAGAAAAAGATCACAAAGAAAAGAGGCATTTGAGCCAAATAAATGGAGATAGGAAAGAGAGTGCAGAAGAGCAGCTGAACTTCTGGGGTGAGCTGTGTGAGACAGCAGGCAGTGAAAACAGCTAGTGGCCACGGTAGAGAGCTAAGCGTTTGTCCTGCTTCACACTCCTGGCTATCTCATGTGGTGGGTCATTTTCACATTCCATCTTCCCAGGCAGGCTGTCTTTGCAGTGTCCATCATCTTCTACAGGCTTTACCAGGGGTTCTCATCTCCACATTCATTTTTATGTGCATCTTATACATTGTTGATTGCTATAAACTTTTCTCTGGTTCCAGATTTGTGATTATCCGCCGGGAAAAACTTATCCAGGATCACATGGCAAAGCTTCAGCTGAATTTGCGACCTGTAGATGTAGACCCAGAATGTTTGCGCTGGACTCCAGTCATAGTGTCCAACTCTGTGGTCTCAGAGGAGGAAGAAGAGGAGGCTGAGGAAGGAGAAAATGAAGAACCACAGTGCCAGGAAAGAGAATTAGAGACCAGTGTAAGGGCATGAATAGTCTCTATTTTTGATGACAGAAGATATATTTTTGATTTCATGAGTATTTATGATAATGTATTATGATAATCTTTCATAGAAAAGTAAATGCACATTAGAATGTCAAGAGTTTTATTTCAATGGTAGAGATTTCAGGAAGACTGAGCCTGCTTTACTTATGTATTTTTTAGCCCTGGGCAATTAGGAGACCATCAAATTTCTTATAATGTGTTACTTATGACAAAAGTATTTCTTACCAGGGTGCCAATAAGCAGCTCAATTTTAAGCTGGATATTAGTTGAGAAATCTGAATTGAATCCAAATCCAACAGTTTTTAAAAAATGAAATGGAGGTTGGGTGTGGTGGCTCATGCCTATAATCTCAGTGCTTTAGGAGGCCCAGGCAGGAGGATTGATTGAGACCGGGAGTTCAGGACAACCAGGGAAATACAGTGAGACTCCATCTCTACAAAACACAAACAAAACAAAATGAAATGGAGATAGATTTTCCTTAAATAGAATATCAAGGAACTATTGTAAACTCATGTATGTTTTCTGATGGGGCACCAAAACATCTCCTGCACACACAGATCTTTTTAGCTGTTAAAGGGTTGCTGATGGACTGTACTACATGTGTCATTGTCAGTATTTTTCTTCATGTGATCATACTTTTATAGCTCTTATTTTTTAAACAGTGCTTCATCCTTTCAACATCTGTGTCCTTCTTTGATAAACATAAATCCCGTGCCCCTCTTTAGTGCAGTTTAATTTTCAAAATATTCAGAATAAAAGTACATTTTTAAATTACATAAATTTTCTTTCATATTTCTCAAATGCCTCCTTCATCTTGCCCATGTCGTAAGATCCTGTCTCCCCCTCCGTTTATAAATGTTCATTTCACAATCTCATTTAACATTTAAAAGAACAATAGTATTCACTTTGCTTCTTGTGGATGGTACTGCAGAGTGGTTCGGAGCACAGGCTCTGGAGTCAGACTGCCTGGCTTTCTATCCCAGCATCTTCACTTGCTCTTGAGTGACCTGGGGCGGAGTACTTATTTTTTGTACCCAACACGCCTTATTTGTAAAGTGGAGATGTAATGGTAATACTTCATGTGATTATTGGGGAGATTAAATGAATAATGCATATACAGAATTTAAAACAGTGCTGAAACAGGAAATATGTTAAATATTAAATAATTGATCATTTTGTTTTTAAAACTCACTTTCCTTTTTTTCTCTCAGTACTTAAAAGGTCAGAAGAGGTAAATGTAAGCAAACAAGACTGAAAAATTAACCAGCATCATTTTATTTTCTAAAATCAGGTGGGAAAGTCTGTGTGTCGTGAGGACAAAGAACAAGATTCTTACTCAGTAGAAAGTGAAAAGAAACCAGAAGTTATGGCTCCCGTCAGTTCTACACGTTTGAACAAACAAGTCCTTCCTTGTGATAGTCTTCCTGCAAATAGCCAGCCATCTCGGAGGGGCCGCTGGGGGAGGAAGAACAGAAAAACCCAGGAACGTTTTGGTGATAAAGATTCTAAACTGCTCTTGGAAGAGACGTCTTCACCTCCTCAGGAACAATATGGAGAATGTGGGGAGAAACCAGAAGCCACTCAGGAACAATACACTGAAAGTGAAGAACAGCTGGTGGCCTCTCAGGAGCAGCCAAGCCAGGATGGGAAACCTGACATTCCCAAAAGGAGACTCAGTGAAGGGGTTGAGCCCTGGCGAGGACAGCTCAAGAAAAGTCCTGAGGCTCTGAAGTGCAGACTAACAGAAGGAAATGAGAGGCTGCCCCGCCGCTACAGTGAGGGTGACAGGGCTGTCCTCAGGGGCTTCAGTGAGAGTAGCGAGGAGGAGGAAGAGCCAGAAAGCCCTCGGTCAAGTTCACCACCAATTCTCACAAAGCCCACGTTGAAGCGAAAGGTAACACATTTCTTTCCAGGTCTTCTCTTCCTCCAATTCCAGTTTATTATATACCTTTTTGTTTTAGCTTACAGTTGCGAAAGAGTAAAGTTAGAAATTTGTAGTGTGTTGCTTTATAAACTTTAAGTCTTTATGTATAGTAGCTCAAGATCTTCGCAGTGAACATTTGAGATGTGCATGTGACTTCTTTGATTCATGGGAATTCACTCGGAAATCGTAAGCTTATTTAAGGGCTCCACCTCTTGGACACAAACTTCTTTTCAGCTTACTGGTTTGATGTCCAAATCATGACTTTTAGGAGCTTTAAAAATATTTTTAACGTATGTACAGATGAGAAGAGTTGACATTAGAAAAGGAGGCCAAAATATTACACAGTTAATTAGAAAGTGAAATAGTGATGCCCTATATTTTGGGGTACTCAGGGTACAGTCACTCATCTTGGGTGCTACTATTTTCTCTGTGCTCTCCCCACTTCTCGCACATCCCTCCAGTGGTTTAACTTGGTCTCTCTCGCTTTAAAAATATTTTCTAAACTATATTCGACCATCCTGCAATTTCTGAATGATAGCCAATTAATTATTAAATAATGTACGATGATGAAAATGAATTCTGTTAAGTTGTTTACCAGAAACATTCCAGGCTTTAAGCATTACCAGGAGGCAGCCAGACTGAAGTGAGGCCACTCCCTGGAAGAGCCACTCAGCTAGCTTCCAACCAAAGCAACAGCACAACCGTTCCATTCCTGTCCTTTCCTTACAGGGCCTTAAAAAGCAAGGCAGGAATTTTTTTTTTTAAGAGAATATTATCTTCAGAGCAGTTTTACATTTGCAGAATTATTGCCAAGAAAGTACAGAGTTTGCGTATACCCCAGCCAGCTTCTCCTATTATTAATCCCTTGCATTGGTGTGGTACATCCATCACAGTTACTGAACCAATGTGGATACATCACTAACTAGAGTTCATACTTTATTCAGACTTCCAGTTTTCCTTCATTTCCTTTTTCTATTCCAGGATCCCACCCAGCATATCACATTACATTTAGTAGTCGTGTGTCTTTAGGTTCCTCTTGGTTGTGGTAGTTTCTCAGAATTTCCTTAGTTTCCGTGGACTTCACAGTTTTGAGAATGACTGGTCAGGTATTTTGTAGAAGATCCCTCATGATATTAGAATGGGGTAATATATTCTTAAGGGGAAGACCATAGAGGTAAAAAGCCATTCTCATCACGTAATTAAAGAGTACCAGTCAACAAGTATCTATCAGTATGTATAGGGAAGCTGTGTATGGTGGTGCACTCTTAGAATCCTAGCTATTTGGGAGACTTAGGCAGGAGTATCACTTGAACTTGAGGCTATAGTACATGATGATTGCACCTGTAAATAGCCACTGCACTCCAACCTGTGTGACATAGCAAGACCCCATGGTATCAAGTATGAGGGTATTTATTACCAATATGACTTTTCCTTGTTGAAGTTAACTTTTATAACCTGGCTTAAGATACTGTTTGTCAGGTGTCTACTTCTCTTTTTCCCTTTTCCTGTGCTGGAAGGAAGTCACTGTGCACAGCCACACAAAATTTCTACCCCCTCAGGGTGGAGGCTCAGCATAAGTTATTTGAATTTCTGCTTGGGAGATTTGTCCTTTCTCCCTCACCTGTTTGTTGATCCAAGCATTTATTTATATCATTATGGACCCAGATATTTACTCGATACTTCAATTTATAATTTTTAAAATTTGTTGCTTAAATTGTTCCAGCTTTGACCATTAGGAGCTCTTTCGATTTCACTCTTCTGTTTCTTTCCTTTTTTTTTTTTTTTCCCCTTTCTCAGATGGGCTCTTACTCTGCCACCTAGGCTGAGGGACTACAGGAATGCACCATCACGCCTGGCTAATTTTTATATTTTTGATAGAGACAGGGTTTCACTATGTTGCTTAGGCTGGTCTTGAACTCCCAAGCTCAGGCAGTCCACCCTCCTCTGCCTCCAAGGTGCTGGGGTTACAGGTGTGAGCCACCACGCCTGGCCTTCTGTGTTTCTTTAACATAACATACTGTTGTTGTCATTGTGGGGTCCTTTTGTTTTGTTTTAAGCATTTCCTTTCTGGTACTACAAGATGCTTCAAGTTCATCTTGTATGTTTCATGCCCTAGGCCTAGAATCAGCCATTGCTCCAAGGATCAGGGCTATTTTAAATCTAATTTGAAAATTACATTCTCGATTGGGACTAGTAAGTTTGAAGTAGAGAAAAGTTGAGCATTGATTAACTCTGCTGTTTATTGCATGATCATGAAGAATAGATCTTTGCTATGCTAGCATTTATATTGCCAATTTATAAAGTAAAACAAATTATGCTATTATGTTTTTTTTAAAAAAACAGGCAGTTAGCTCACATGCAAAGTCATTTTGAAGTTAATGAACACATGCATTTGACTGAATGTGTGAACTTAAGTCCTATAGCCTCTCTGACATCTGTAGAATGAGGGGATTGGATTAGATAATCTCTGGGATTTCATCTGTTATTTTGTGATATTAATTGTATAATTGAAGCTATTTGGTCAGCCCAGTATGAAGTTGTGCTGAATGTGCCTAAATTTCAGTAACAGATTTATTTTACTTTTGAAATATTTCACTAACACTGAATGAATACATTTCAACTCCATATTTCTACATTCCACAACTTTTTATGAGTAGTTCATGAAAATAGGATACAGCTTTACTGATAATTCTGTTAACCTTCACAGTAGTGCTATAAGACAGAGTGTTTTTGTTTCTCTTTTGCTCTTAAGGAAGAGCTACGGGATTAGCCTTTTGGTCATTTCAGTATTAAAATGGGCAACTCTCTAGGGTGCTAAATTCAACTGAACTATTAAGAGAATTATAATGTCTGCTATTTGGAGATGGCTGCCTATTCTTTTACAAAGTTTACTCAGTTGTCTAACACCTTTGCCTTTATAATAAGTATAGTATCTTACTATAGTATTTTGAAGTAATATTCAGAATGTTTTTGGCAGACAGCATCCTCATTTTATATGTACTAATTCTATTTGGTTTTAAAACTATTTTCATGTTATTAATAGAAAAGATAATGTTCATAACTGTGAATACTTGCTTTCTCTATTAAACAGAAACCATTTCTCCACCGAAGGAGGAGAGTCCGAAAGCGCAAACACCACAATAGCAGTGTAGTCACAGAAACTATTTCTGAGACCACTGAAGTGTTAGATGAACCTTTTGAAGATTCTGACTCTGAGAGGCCAATGCCAAGATTAGAACCCACGTTTGAGATTGATGAAGAGGAGGAGGAAGAGGATGAAAATGAACTCTTCCCTAGAGGATACTTCCGTCGTTTGTCCTCGCAAGATGTACTCAGGTGTCAGTCCTCTTCTAAGAGGAAGTCTAAAGATGAAGAAGAAGATGAAGAGTCAGATGATGCTGATGGTATGTTTTATAGAACTCACTTACTGTGGTTTATTGTCTTCAGATATACAGCAGTTGCAGCGATAGACCCTTCAGCAAAAAGGCTGAAAAACGAACACACTCACTAAGCAAGAAAAGGAACACTTGGCAGTCTCTAAAAAGTTGTATTAAGTCTATCTGTCCTCATTTTTAAATGTGTTTTCCCTTCAACTCAGAACCTGTATTAATTTGCCTCTGCAGAAAATATCTTACTATTAGACAACTCTTCTTTTTTGCCTAATCCTTTCTAAGCCTTTATTAGACTCTTTAGTTAAAAGGCGAGTTGGACTTAGCATCAGGAAGATGTAGTAACCCTTCACTAGAATGTGCATTCTCTTGACTTGGTCTGTTTTGTTCATTGCTATATGCTGAGTACTTAAGCCAGGCGCTTAGTAAGTAGTGTTAAATGAGTGAATGCTAAGAAGAAAATTCTTCAGAAAGAGCAGATTCATATAAACCGGAACTTGCTTCAGATCTGTTCAGGAATCTTTCCTGAATCCTGTCTGTAATGCGTCTTACCCAACTAGTAATAAATTTCTCACAAATGGTAACAATGACTCAAAATAGATTTTATAGTGTAGGTAAAAATTCAGCTGTCTACTTTTAAAGTAGCATAATTGTCATTTCTTCTCTAGCAATACTGAAACTAGGTTTTATGTGTATGAGCCAGGTCAGAAACTAGTCTTTTTCACCCTAGCCTAAAGTTTTGCCAATGTATCATGCTTCCTGCATCTGCAGTGTGTTTGTCTCGCATGGGCGCAGAATGAGCTTTTTTACTTTGTTGGGTAAATTTGAAGAAATCTGTTTGTCCAGTCTTGGTACATAAACCTGTAGCTTTCGTGCATTAACTAGTTGAGCTTTTTATTGTTTTTTTTTTTTTTGTCATTGCAAGTCTACAAGATAAACTTGTATTTTCTCCATTCTCATATTTTCTATATAACAAATAATTTTTTTTTTTTTTGAGTCTCACTCTGTCACCCAGACTGAAGTGCGGTGGCACCATCTCAGCTCACTGCAACCTTCTCCTCCTGGGTTCAAGCGATTCTCGTGCCTCAGCCTCCCAAGTAGCTGGTATTACCGGAGCATGCCACCATGCCCGGCTCATTTTTGTGTTTTTAGTAGAGATGGGGTTTCACCATGTTGGCCAGGCTAGTCTCAAACTCCTGACCTCAAGCAATCTGCCTGCTTTGGCCTCCCAAAGTGGTGAAATTACAAGCATGAGCCACCCCACCCAGCCAACAAATACTTTTAATACAGTGATAAGATGAATGAATTTTTTGCTTTATCATGAATGATTCTGCAAAGTTTAACTTATTATGTTTTGAAATGCATAATTATGAACCTAAAAATTTATTTTGTAAATTTGGCCCTTTACAGTCTGTCTTAGATCATTGTACTCTAAAATAGTACCCGTACCCCTGATGAATTTCCTGTTGACCTAAGTTTTTGCTGATGCAGCCGTTTCCTTTGTTGACTTTCAAGTTACTACAAAATGTATCTTCTTAGCTACATTCTCACCACTTCTTGTTCTTGTTCTTATCTTAGTATTCTAATCCTTTAGAAATTAATGGGGAATGTGAGTGTACTTAATGCTGCTGAACTTACACTTAGAAATGGTTAAGATTTTAAGTTTTATATATAGTTTACCACTGTTTTTAAAAAATGCGAATAATATCAAATTTATTTCTAATGAATGTAATTGGTGCTTTAATTTTTTCTTGTTTGTCTAGTTCTAAATGTCAGTTCTTGTCTAGGACTAAATAAATGCTTTGCAGCTGTTCCCATACAAATACAACATTAATTGAACAACTTCTCACATACGATGGCTCAGTCATGGCCTGGAGTAATTAGCTCATCATACAACCTGAAGTGATGATTTGTGGAAACTAAGAAAATCAGAGAGATAACATAAATCACAAGCAGAAAAGAGGAAATAAGCTGATTTGTAACTTTCAGTAGAGACAACTTGATAAAATTCTGACTTACTACTTATTTGTGTCTTTGTAGTGCTCATCTCCATTTTACAGATGAAGAAACCAAAACATGGAATAATTTCCCACAGCCATACAGCTGGTGATGGTAGTGTTGAATTGGGGTTTTTTTTGTTTTTTTTTTTTTTGATGCGGAGTCTCACTCTGTCACCCAGATTGGAGTGCAGTGGCGCAATCTTGGCTTATTGCAACCTCTGCCACCCGGGTTCAAGCGATCCTCCTGCGTCAGCCTCCTGAGTAGCTGGTATTACAGGCACATGCCATCATGCCCAGCTAATATTTTTGTTTGTTTTTAGTAGAGACAGGGTTTCACTATGTTGGTCAGGCTGGTCTTAAACTCCTGATCTCGTGATCCGCCCATCTCGGCCTTCCAAAGTGCTGGGATTACAGGTGTGAGCACCCGGCTAAATTGGTTCTAACTAGTGTCTGATAACATAATGTTGACCAGGATTCTTTCATAGTTCTGCCAGTTCATTGTGTTACTTGGAATATGTCATTAATTAGTTTTATCTTCTATATTCTTTAAAATGAAGACTATTGGGAGTTAGTTTATACAAGTAATTATTTATAAAGTCATTTCTGTTGTACATGCTAGTCTCAGAAGAAGGAACTAGAAAAATATAAGGCCTTGTAACCTGTCTTTATTTTTTTATCCTTCCTGTATAGACACTCCTATCCTAAAGCCAGTATCTCTCTTGCGAAAACGTGATGTGAAGAATTCTTCTCTTGAGCCAGATACATCCACACCTTTGAAAAAGAAAAAGGGATGGCCCAAAGGCAAGAGCCGCAAACCAATCCACTGGAAGAAAAGACCTGGTCGGAAACCAGGATTTAAGTTGAGTAGGGAAATCATGCCGGTTTCTACTCAAGCATGCGTCATTGAGCCCGTCATCCCTGTTCCTAAAGCTGGACGTAAACCCAAGATCCAAGAGTGTGAAGAAGCTGTTGAGCCAAAAGAAGATGTGCCCTTACCTGAGGAGAGGAAGGAGGAGGAGTTTCAGGCAGAGGCAGAAGAGGCTGAAGAGGGCGAGGAAGAGGATGCAGCCAGCAGTGAAGTCCCGGTAGCCTCTCCAGCAGAGAGCAGCAATAGTCCTGAGACTGCTGAAGCCAAGGAGCCAGAGGTGGAGGAGGAAGAAGAGAAGCCCCGCGTCTCAGAGGAGCAGAGGCAGTCAGAGGAGGAGCAGCAGGAACTGGAGGAGCCAGAGCCAGAGGAAGAGGAGGAGGATGTGGCTGCAAAGACTGTCCAGAACGATGACCATGACGCTGATGACGAGGATGACGGCCACCTCGAGTCCACAAAGAAAAAGGAGTTGGAGGAACAGCCTGCGAGGGAAGATGTCAAGGAGGAACCTGGTGGTCAAGAGTCTTTTTTAGATGCTAATATGCAGAAAAATAGAGAAAAGATAAAGGATAAAGAGGAAACCGAGCCAGATTCTGAAGAGGAACAGCCTTCCCATGACACATCCGTGGTGTCAGAGCCGATGCCTGGGTCTGAGGACGACCACGAAGAAGACTCCCACACTAAGGAAGAGTTAATTGAATTAAAAGAGGAAGAAGAAATTCCTCATAGTGAACTGGATCTGGAAACTGTACAGGCAGTGCAGTCTTTGACTCAAGAAGAAAGCAATGAGCATGAGGGCGCCTACCAGGACTGTGAGGAAACTCTCGCTGCGTGTCAGACCCTGCAGAGTTACACCCAGGCTGACGAGGACCCTCAGATGTCCATGGTTGAAGACTGTCATGCGTCCGAACATAACAGCCCTATCTCCTCTGTTCAGTCTCACCCCAGCCAGTCAGTCCGTTCGGTCAGCAGTCCCAACGTGCCTGCCCTTGAGAGTGGCTACACCCAGATCAGCCCAGAGCAAGGATCTCTGTCCGCACCCTCTATGCAGAACATGGAGACCAGCCCCATGATGGATGTGCCTTCCGTTTCAGACCACTCTCAGCAGGTGGTGGACAGCGGCTTCAGCGACCTGGGCAGCATTGAGAGCACCACTGAAAACTATGAGAACCCGAGCAGTTACGATTCCACAATGGGCAGCAGCATCTGTGGGAACAGCTCTTCCCAGAGCAGCTGCTCCTATGGTGGGCTGTCATCCTCCAGCAGCCTCACCCAGAGCAGCTGTGTGGTCACTCAGCAGATGGCCAGCATGGGCAGCAGCTGCAGCATGATGCAGCAGAGCAGCGTCCAGCCTGCTGCCAACTGCGGTATCAAGTCACCTCAGAGCTGTGTGGTGGAGAGGCCTCCCAGTAACCAGCAGCAGCCGCCACCACCACCTCCGCAGCAGCCGCAGCCGCCGCCGCCACAGCCACAACCAGCACCCCAGCCTCCACCACCCCAGCAGCAGCCGCAGCAGCAGCAGCCGCAGCCTCAGCCGCAGCAGCCACCGCCCCCACCCCCTCCTCAGCAGCAGCCCCCGCTGTCACAGTGTAGTATGAATAACAGTTTCACCCCAGCTCCTATGATCATGGAGATACCGGAATCTGGAAGCACTGGGAACATAAGTATCTATGAGAGGATTCCAGGGGATTTTGGTGCTGGCAGCTACTCTCAACCATCAGCCACCTTCAGCCTAGCCAAGCTGCAGCAGCTGACCAACACCATTATGGACCCTCATGCCATGCCTTATAGCCATTCTCCTGCTGTGACTTCCTATGCAACCAGTGTTTCTCTGTCCAATACAGGACTGGCTCAGCTGGCTCCGTCTCATCCCTTAGCTGGGACTCCTCAAGCACAAGCCACCATGACACCACCCCCAAACTTGGCATCCACTACCATGAACCTCACGTCTCCTCTGCTCCAGTGCAACATGTCTGCCACCAACATTGGCATTCCTCACACGCAGAGATTGCAAGGGCAAATGCCAGTGAAGGGGCACATTTCCATCCGCTCCAAGTCCGCACCACTGCCCTCTGCGGCTGCTCACCAGCAGCAGCTGTATGGCCGCAGCCCATCAGCGGTTGCCATGCAGGCTGGTCCTCGCGCACTGGCTGTTCAGCGTGGCATGAACATGGGGGTTAATCTGATGCCTACCCCCGCTTATAATGTCAATTCCATGAATATGAACACCTTGAATGCCATGAACAGCTATCGAATGACACAGCCCATGATGAACAGCAGTTACCATAGTAACCCTGCCTACATGAACCAGACAGCACAGTATCCTATGCAGATGCAGATGGGAATGATGGGGAGCCAGGCCTATACCCAGCAGCCTATGCAGCCAAACCCTCATGGGAACATGATGTACACGGGCCCCTCCCATCACAGCTACATGAACGCTGCTGGTGTGCCCAAGCAGTCACTCAACGGACCTTACATGAGAAGATGAGCAAGATGGACTTGCAGTCAAAAACTTAAAATATATATAAATAAAGGAAACTTTTATACTGACAAACCAGAGAAAAATGGACCTTTTTCCAGTTAAAATATTGCTGTAGATTTAGAGGAATTTTTCTTTGGTTTATTTTATTTTTTAGAAAACCTGATCTCTTTTTTTGAGTTCATTTGTTCTGGGTTTTGGTTTTCTTCACAATCTTGAACATTTTACAGTAGAACTCATCTAAAAATGGATTTGGGGATGGGAAACATGCACAAAATCTTTTCATAATTAAAAAGAGCCTTACTTTCTTTACATACCACATGGACAGAATTTGTGTAAAAGTGAATTACCTTTATTTTAAAATGTATGTTTTCCCTCACTGTTTGCAGCTCCCAATGTTGTCATTTTTAAATGTTATATACATCTCAAGGGTTAACCAGACCCTTTCCTCCAAACCCAACCTTTCATTTCCTACTTCATTCCAGCAGGAGGCACTTAGGGGAGACTCGGACGGGGACATGGAGAACAACCCAAGCTCCTTAAACTTATTATTATTATTGTTAATATTATTATTATTATTAATAAAGTGAGGCAGGAAAACGCTTCTCCTTTTAAAATCCCCTCCACTCCCCCCCCGACACACACCTCTTGAAACCCTTCCCCAAGAATGTTTCTTTATAGACGGACTTCATTGAAATCTTTGTTGTTCTTGAATCAAGTGTAATATAATTTTTTTTCTTCTTTTTTAAAATATTCCCACTCAGCACTCAGAGACACAAAAATACTGTAAGTCTCAGTTAACAGCAGAATCTCAGAGAAAAGCTGTTTGCAATCCAAATCCAGCCTTTGGAGGAATAGAGATGGTCAGTTAACAATCAAAAAGAGGAGATTAACCTCTTGTTTTTTACCACCTGGTGAATCAGCCATAACGCGCACACACGCCACCCAGCCTCTTGTTTCTAGTATGTACTTTGAAATGCTAACTGAGGGTCTTGATGCTTGAGCCTTTGACTGATAAAACTCAAATAGCAGTCCCAAGTGATTCGCCTCTTAGGGTCTTTCATAAAATGTTGGTGGATTACTGTACATTTTAGTGATCTGAAAAATAACTGACAAACCTTTGACACTGTTTATTTCATGTTGGAAGAGGTGGCACAGATGTGTGTCAGAAGGGAGATCACGGTGTGAGTTTCAGTTTTTGTTTGTCTTGAGATCCTGAGTTCATCCCCTCTGAATCAGAGTGCACAAGCGCCTCTCCTGTGAGTGGCTAATGAGAAGAGGGACAGACCGACCACCAGCACAGTAGGGCAGATCTGGACAGCAGGACGTTGGCAGGTCCATGTGTTGCTCCCAACTCCATTCTCTTTTCTCTCGTGCAACCAGTTCGCCCGTTCTCTTCCTATTACTTGCTCCAGGGATAGGTAAAAAAAATATATATATATATTCCATCATTAGAAGATGGAAACTATTATACCACTTGGTATGTGCAGTGAAATATCCAAAAGGGGGAAGTACTGCTTAAAGAAATATCTGTAAGCATTAAATTCTCTCCTTTATTTGTACATTTTATATAGATAAATTTTTAAAGTACCAATTAGGCATTAAATTTTTTCAAATGCACAGGTTTGTTGATTTTTTTAATACACTTCAATTGACTTTCTCAAGCGTGCTAGGTAGAAACAGGCAGAATTCCACATCTTCCCACTCTCAGCTCTGAGCATGTGCAAGGCTGTGTAGGACCCAGTTTCTCTGTATATACTGTTCCAGTTCCCAGTCATCTATGTAGAAAGTGCACTGTGCTGCCCTCGCCCTACATCTTCAGCTGTGTCATTGCTTCCTGGTTGGGGTGGGGACAGGGTGGGTCGGGAGGGAGGTATATTGGGAGGAGGGTGGGTCAAGGCAGAAGGAGAAGCTGTTGAAATGAGGGCCGTGAATTCAGTTTCTGTTGGTTTGCGGTTGTGTTTGGTTTTGTTTGTTTCTTCGAAAAAAAATTCAATCGGGCAGCTCCCTTTTCCACAAGCCTCTTTGTGACTGTAGAACTATTGTAGAAAAAAAAGTTCTTTTCTATATTATAAAAGAAATTATCCAACACAGTAATATTGGTACCTGTCATTTTTTCACTTCTGTCTAAAAAAAAATGTATTTTTAGCAAGATAACTTGGGTAATCTTCTAAAAAAGAAATTTAAAAACTCACTGTTAGTGACTTTGATGCCTTTTAAAATAAGAGCTTTTTCATTTCATTCCATCTTTAAAATTTTTTATCTTTGTTGTAGAATATTAAAAACTATTTTAAGAAAGATAAAAATTCTCTTTAAAGAGATCTCTAGCGTGTGTGAATAGAGCTCCAGATGCCTCTAAAAGCCGCATGTACAAAGGAAGCCACGTCTATCCTGTCTGTTTATATTTGCTTTTCCTGTTTTGTAACCTCTTTGTACTTTGTTCATGGTGACTTGTAAGCTAAGGGGAAGGGGTGCCTAGATGCCTTTGTACTTCTCCATGTCATGCGCTCCTGGGCCAGTTGGCCTCCCTTCCTCTCCTTGTATGTAATATCTTTTTTTCTCCTTTCTAGCAAGTACTTTCAAAAGAACTCTGTACATTTTAACATAAAAAATAAATTATGTTGAGCCATTTTGGATGTCTGTCTTGCATGTGGAATTTTTCTCTCTTCCCAATATGTCAGAACTCAATTCTCGTCCTACACCCAGAGACCTATAGACAGCCTTTTCATTTTCCTCTTTATTATAGAAGGACAAGTTGGCCTTTGCTTTGAAATTCCAGTTTTCATTTATGTCTGTGTTTAAATATCAACAATATGGATGGATTTTACTTTTCCAAAGAACATGGCCCAGTAACCCTACTTTGGATTTTGTAGGGCCGTTCATATGAAAACCTTCTAAAGGGATTTTAATTCCTGTCCCCCGCCCACCCTCCCCACCATCCCCCGGCAAAAAGCGCAGTTGCAATAACAAGTAGCTCCTGACTTGTAATAAATTGGAATAATTTTTATGAATCTTATTTTATAATGTAACTATTTTTAAAGAAAGCATTGGGGTTTTTTTCCCCCTCATTCTGCGTTTGCCAGAACGCAAGGCCCTGAACACTGATGACTTTTTGGTGTTCTCTTTTGGGTTGTGTTTGCCTCTCATCATTTAGAATTGTGGGCAGGAGGCAGATTCCAGAAAATTGGATTTCACTTTGGGAAATTGGCCTTAGTTCCTGGTGGTAGGCAGTGAGGCAGGTTCAAGTTTTAGTGGCCTCCACACTTTCTGTGCCCTTTCACATTGGGTTAGGAATTGAGGAACTGTACGAGACATTGCCTATAGCAGACATTTGTTCTAAATTTCATTCTGCTAAAGTTTAGACCGTATAGTCATGTCATCGCCAGAAAAGGAATGGTTTGTGTCCCTTGATGTCTTGGCTGGCTTATAGAACCATGATATGGACACAGGTTGTGTCACTGTGCTATGCAATTACTAGTGAACTGTCTTGAAAACTCTTTTTGCCTTTGCTACTGAAAAGTACCTGCATAAAGCAGTTCTGTTTTTTCTGTAGAAGAGAGAATGTGGCCAAAGACCATATTCTAGACACTCTCTCTACACACACACACACACACACACACACACTATATTGCATTTAAGTGTAATTTGAATTTATGTAATTCCATGTATAGCCAAGGAACGAATGAATTGTTCGTAGTAGGGGAGGTGCTCCTATTTCTTTGTTATCTGTCCACCTCCTGCAGACAGTAGGTGTAGGAGGAAAGTGAAGTGATGCTCCATCAATGTGTGTGATACTGAGAGCCCTAGTCAACCAACCTACTGGCAAACATTGAGTAACTAGAGCACCAGGAATCACATTCTTTTAAAGCCTTTCTGGGCTCTTCAGGTGGTGCCTGGGTTCTTTTGTAGCATAGTGACACCAGTATGAACTCCCTGAATACCAGAGTCTTACCGGCCTCACGATTCCAGCTCTTTAGGTGAAAATTATCTGAGATTCTCCAAATCACAGCTCAGGCAGTGGTGATTTTTGTCATATTCCTTCCTCTAGTCTTCATAATGTACAAGATGTGGGTCAGTGGTGATGGAAATTAAAAGGAACAGTGAGAGAAAGAGCTATCCTTGGCGGAACAGAATTTGCAGGATCCTTAGGACGAGTGGTAGGGAAAAGGAGCTCTACTTATTGATTTGACCTTCAAGAAACCTGAAAAGTCAAACGAATGGTTGATATAAATGAACTCAAAAGATCATTTAGAGTAACATTTTTAGTGTTGGCAAGTGTCTGGAATTCTTGAGCATGGTCATCCAAGTAAAAGCCTACAGTCCCCAGAACAAAACCCAACCTGTTTGTTAAGAAATTTCTGATAGTGGGCAGGATGGGTTTGTTACGTAAATTGTGTGGTTGCGTAACACAGACCCATAGATTTTCTTTCTAGAGTGGCAGCTGCAGACTGGGCTTCACAGAGATTTTTATCTGTGTTAGTAAGGAGCCTACATACTGGTATATCAGTTGCATAAGGCCTCAAAAAAGTGGCAGCTGTCATTTTTGCCTAAAATAAGAAAAGCTTGGGATATGATGACTTTGGACTTTGAGGTCTTTTAAAACCCTAGAGAGATAGTCATAGAGAATGTTTTCCTGTGGCTATTACGAACAAACTTTCTGAGTGTGAAATGCATATTCTTGTTATTTTGACAAAAAAATGTTGTAACATTTAACTTTTTACTAAATAGACATTTCTGAAAGTCACGTTTAAGCCATTTCAAAACAAGAAATAGTAAATGTTCTCTGGGATGGTGAGTTCATTTTTAACTTTTTAGTTTATACATGCACAAAGTTGAACCGGCAAGATAAGCATGATGAACTGAGGTCAGCCGTTGCCTGTGCTTCAAGTGCACACCAACATTTGACTTTAGAGCTGGTGGATTTAATTGGAATTTCTATTAATATGCATTGAAAAATGGACATATGCTTAATGTTGGAAGACATGAGCCATTCAAATCACCTCTCATTAAAATTGGCCTTAAAGAGCTTTTTGAACCCTAGAATCTTATATTTTCAAAGTTTTATATAAAACCTTTAAATTGATATCCTAAGTTTAAAGTCTATTGCGAACAAAGTAAAGAAAAACATTCATACATAACTTCCTTGCTAGGACTGAGGCTCTGTCCTATGTACAAGCAAGTTTTACTGGTTTCATTGATTTGCTACATTTCGTAAAATTGCTTGATTTAATTTTTTTCTCTTCTTTTTTTTCTTGAGACAGTCTGGCTCTGTAACCCAGGCTGGAATTCAGTGGCACTATCACAGCTTACTGCAGCCTCGACCTCCTGGGCTCAAGCGATCCTCCCACCTCAGCCTTTCCAAATGTTCTAGTTTTCTTTTTAAAAGAAGGTTAATAAAGCAGTTTAGTCAATGACGTTAAAATGATTGAATTTGATCATAGTTTTCCAAAGAAAATGAAAACATCAACAGAGACAGCGTTTAAGGCTTTACTAAAGGCAAGGGCTTCTTGCAAAATAGAATAATTAACGTGATTTCAAAGAAGTTGTCTCACCTCCTGTTAAGAGAAAACAGCTACAATTAACTAGAACTCCTGACCTCCTCAAAGGATGATTGAAAGTTGGAAATCTGAAAACGGAATAATATGGAATATTGCAAGAGCAACTTTAAAGGGCCAGGGAAGTAGTTCAATTAAAAGAACAGAGGAATACAAAGCAAAGCAGACCCAAGCCAGCTACTGTCACTCACCTTTGCTGAGTCACTGCGCAGCGATCTCAGTTTGCAGTGCTGCTGCTATCAGGTGGCCTGCTCTGTAGGGTTGGCCTTGCTGCCGGCCGGCTGCTCTCTAAGCTGCTTTCTTCTGCAGCCTCAGGTGTCACATGGGGACATGAAAATGCCCATGCAATAAGGGAGTTGGTTTCCTTACGTCTTTTTAAACCGCTTGTTATTGTGAAAATAAAGCACATACAGAAAAGTCCATAAAATAATGCAGCAGAATGTATTTGTCTAAAGTGAAGACCTGTAAAAATAAATCAGGCAGCAAAATAGAACAGCAGCTCACCGTGTCTCTGAGGGCCCTCCCTAAGCAGTCTCCCTTCCAAGTGGAGATGATCACCATCTAGGCTTAGGTGATAAATCTTTTCCTCGTATCTGACTACCTAGGTGTGCATTCTTAAGCATCGTAGCTTCACTCTGTCTTGTTTTGAAGTTTACGGAGATAGAATCATACAGTTTTCATCTGGCTTCCCTCAACATGTTTGTGAGATTTGTTTATGAAGTTGGACATTGCTGTAGTTCATTTATTTTCACTACTGTAATAGTGAAAATATGACTACAAAAATGTATACATTCTAAAGTTGACAAATATATAGGTTCCATTTTGGGTTATTACCAATGATACTGCTGTGTCTAATCTCATATACATCTGGTGCACATTTGCAGACATTGCTCATAGGTATGCTCCTAAAAGGTGAATTGCTGGATGATCAGGCAGGTGTAACTCCAGCTGTACCACACAATGCCAAACTCCAAAGTAGCCATTCCATTTCTTGTTGGCCCCCATCAGCAGTGTATGAGAGTTCCTGTTATTCCACATTCTGGTCAATACTTGATGTTTCAAATACTTCCATTTCTACTAGTCTGGTATGTGTGTAGTGGAATCTCTGTGATTTTTCTTTTGCATTTGTCTGATCACTAATGAGGTTGCGTACCTTTTCATATTCTTATTGGCTATTTGAGATTCCTCATTCGTAAAGAGTGTGTATAAGTCTTGTGCCTGGATCGCTATTTAATTACCTTTTTCTTATTGATTTATAGGAGTACTTTATATACTTTGAATAAGAGTGTTTTGTCAGTTACCTATGTTACACATATCTTCTGCCATTCTGGGACTTGCCCTTTCACTTTAATGATATCTTTTGATGAATATAAGTTTTTAATGTGTTCCAAGTTCAATAATGTCTTTCTTAATGGGTAGTGCTTTTTCCGTGTGGACTGGGAAATCTTTCCCTACTCTGAGATTATAATGATTTTATCTGATAGTTTCTAGTTTCTAACAGTTTCTTTATTTTGCTTACATCATTCAATCTTTAATATATCTGAAATTGATTTTTGTTTATGGTATGAGGCAGAGACCAGTTTCATTTTCCCCCATATGGAGACACGGTTGAGACAGCACTCAGTCTTTCTCCACTGCTCTACATTAAGTGTCCATGTACGCATCATCCTATTTCTGGACGATTTATTCTGCTTCATTGATCTCTATGTCTATTCTGGCTTGATTACTGTAGCTACAAAATAAATCTTCATATTAAGTAAAGCAAGTCCTCCTAAGTCATTTTTCTTCTTCGAAAGTGATTGACCCTTCTAGGATTTTTGTGTGTCCATATATTTTTTAGGATTAACGTATTAGATTCCTAAACAATCATATTGACATTTTATTTTGATTGCATTTATTCTAAAAATCAATTTAATGAAAATTGACAACAGTATTGATTCTTCCATTCATCAAACATAATATTTTTTCTTTTTCTGGTCTTACAACACTGGCTCAGTAGTGTTGAAGTCATTAGAGCAGACATACCCTTAATCAGATGAAGGAATATCCATTCAATTCCTGGTTTCCTAAGAGTGTTTATCATAAAAGGATGTTGAATTTTATCAAACACTTTTTCTGCATTATTGGAAAGCCATGATTTTTTTCTCTCTCTCACACACATACATTGCATATAGTTGATTAAACACAAGACAATATCATATCAGTTAGGAAGGGATAAATGGAGTTAAAGTGCTTCAATATCTTTACAATGTCTTGATTAATATTACTGAGAAAGTAAAGATACTTTTTTTTGAAAGATGCATATTTTAATTTCCAGGGTAATCACTAAAAGAACAGAAACAGTGTGTAACTTCCAAAATAATACAAGGGGAAAAAAATGTAAAAAATAATCCGAAAGAAGGGAACAAAGGAGAGAAAACACACAGACAAGTAGAGTAAGTAGAAAACCCATTATACATAGACTTAAACCCAAATTATCAGTAATTGATTTGTAAATGGACTATTCCATTTAAATGACAAAGATTATTAGAAAAAGAACGCTTAAAAACCTTATTATATACTGTTTATAAGAGAAACATCAAAAACATAAGAATAACAAAAGTGAAAAAAATAGAAAAACTGTTAGGAAATTACTAACAAAAGAAAGCATTAGGTATATTAATATGAAACAAAATATAATTTAAGGCAAAAAGGATTACCAAAATAAAGATGGTTAATAGTAAAAGTTTTAATTCATCAGAAAGGCATAGAAATTCTAAATTCATATGAGCTTATTAACATCCTAAAATATATAAAGCAAAAATGGGCAGAACTATAATGAGAGAAAAATAACCATGGAGGGAAATTTTTAAAAAATATACTGCCGGGCGCGGTGGCTCACGCTTGTAATCCCAGCACTTTAGGAGGCTGAGGCGGGCGGATCACAAGGTCAGGAGTTTGAGACCAGTCTGACCAACATGGTGAAACCCCGTCTCTACCAAAAATACAAAAATTAGGTGGGCATGGTGGTGCACACCTGTAATCCCAGCTACTCAGGAGGCTGAGGCAGGAGAATCGCTTGAACCTGGGAGACAGAGGTTGCAGTGAGCTGAGATTGTGCCATTGCACTCCAGCCTGGGCGACACAGCAAGACTCCATCTCAAAAAAAAAAATTATATATATATATATATATATACTTTATTTACTAGACCAGTTTTAGGTTCACAGCAAAATTGAGTGGAAAGTACAAAATATTCTTGTCCCCACACATCCACAGCCTCCCCCATTATTGACATCCTCCTCCACAGTGGTACATTTGTTACAATTGATCTTCACTGGTATACATCATTATCACCCAAAGTCTGTGGTTGACATTAGAGTTCACTCTTTGTGTTGTACATTCTATGGCTTTTCGCAAATGTGTGATGACATGTGTTCACCATCTTACAGAATAGTTTGTCTCCCCTAAAAATTTTCTGCCTAGATATCCCTCCCTCCCTGGTAATCCTTGCCAACCTCTAATCTTATTACTGTTTCCGTAGATGTGTCTTTTTCAGAATGTCATATAATTGGAATCATACAGCGTGTGACCTTTCAGATTGACTTCTTTCACTTAGTAATAATATGCATTTACGTTTCCTCCATGTCTTTTCATGGCCTGACAGCTCATGTCTTTTTAGTGCTAAATAATATTCCATGGTCTGGATGTACCGGTTTATCTATTGATCCACTAAAAGACATCTGGTTCCTTCCAGTGCTGGCTATTGTGAACAGAGCTGATAAATGTGTGTTTGCAGGTGTTTGTGTGGACATAAGTTTTGAATTCATCTGGATGAATACCATGAAGGGCAATTGCTGGATTATATGGTAAGAGAATGTTTAGTTTTATAAGAAATTACCAAACTGTCTTCTAAAGTGACTTCTATTTTGCATTCCCACCAGCAACGAATGAGAGTTCCTGTTGCTTCACATCCTCAGCAACATTTGGTGTTGTCAATGTTTTGAATTTTGATAATTCTTTATTTCACTGAGACATCATTCAGTGATTTTGGCCATTCTAATAGATGTGTAGTCGTGTTTCATTGTTGTTTTAATTGGCATTTCCTTGATGACATATGATGTGGAGCCCCTTTTCACATGCTTATTTGCCACCTGTATATCTTCTTTGGCAAAATGTCTGTTCAAGTCTTTTGCCCATTTTTATATTGGGTTGTTCATTTTCTTATCAACTTTTCTAAGAGTTCTTTGTGTATTTTGGGTTCCTTTATCAGATGTGTTATTTGCAAATATGTTCTCCCAGTCTGTGGCTTGCCTTCTCATTCTCTTGAGAGAATTGTCTTTGGCAGACAAGAGTTTTGAACTTCAATGAAGTCCAGCTTATCAATTATTTCTTTCATGAATTGTGTTTTTAATGTTATACATAAAAAGTAATTTGCTATACCCATGGTCATCTTTATGTTTTCTCCTGTTCTTTTCCAGGAATTCCATAGTTTTGCATTGAGATCTGTGATCCATTTCAAGTTAATTTTTGTGAACGGTGTAAGGTCTGTGTCTAGATTCTTTTTTTGCATGTGGATATCCAGTTGTTCCAGCATCTTTTGTTGAAAATATTATCTTTACTTCATTGTATTGCCTTTGTCCCTTTGTCAAAGATCAGTTGACTATATGTATATAGGTCTATTTTGGCTCTTTATGCTGTTTCACTGACCTGTTTTACTATTCTTTCACCAATATCACACTGTCTTTTTTTTGAGATGATATGAAATCTTGCTCTGTTGCCCAGGCTGGAGTGCAGTGGTGTGATCTCAGCTCACTGTAACCTCTGCCTCCCAGGCCCAAGTGATTCTCCTGCCTCAGCCTCCCGCGTAGCTGGGATTACAGGTGCCTGCCACCACACACAGCTAATTTTTGTATTTTTAGTAGGGATGAAGTTTCGCCATTTTGGCCAGGCTGATCTTGAACTCCTGACCTCAAGTGATCTGCTCGCCTCAGCCTCTCAAAGTGCTGGCATACAAGTGTGAGCCACTGCGCCTGGCCATAGACTGTCTTTATATTGTTGTTTTATAGCAAGTCTTGAAGTCAGATGGTGTCAGTCTTATAATTTTGTTTTTCTCTTTCAATATTGGGTTGGTTATTCTGGGTCTTTTGCCTATAAACTTTGGGATCAGTTTGTCAATAATCCACAAAATACCTTGCTAGAATTTTGATTGGGATTGCATTGAATCTATAGATCAAGTTGGGAAGAACTGACATCTTGGCAATATTGAGTCTTCCCTTCTATGGAATGAAAGATCTATTTATTTCTTCTTTTTTTTAATCAGAGTTTTGAAGTTTTCTTCATATGGATCTTGTACATATTTTGTTAGATTAAGAACTAAGTATTTCATTTGGGGGGATGCTAATGTAAATAGTGATGTGTTTTTAATTTTTAATTCTACTTGTTCATTGCTGGTATATTGGAAAGTACATAGTGGGATATTTTGCTGACTCTTCTAAGTATATTACAGAATAACAGACAGAAATCAATCACTATATAAAAGAATTGAACAGATGTAGTAAAATTGTCCTAATGGACAAATATAAACATTACAGAATATGCAATATGTTTAAAAATTGACCATACATGAGGCAATAAAACATGTTTCAATAAATGTGAAAAGATTGAAATCACACAGAATAAGTCTTCTGACTACAATATGAATGTGCTGGAAATCTATTTAAAAAGGCTGGGCATGGTACCTCACGCATGTAATCCTAGCACTTTGGGAGACTGAGGCAGGTGGATCACCTGAGGTCAGGAGTTTGAGACCAGCCTGGCCAAACATGGTGAAACCCCATCTCTACTAAAAATACAAAAATTAGCTGAGTGTGGTGGTGCGCACCTGTAGTTCCAGCTACTAGGGAAGCTGAGGCAGGAGAATCTCTTGAACCCTTGAGGCAGAGGTTGCAGTGAGCTGAAATCACACCACTGCACTCCAGCCTGGGTAACAGAGTGAGACTCATCTCAAAAAAAAAAAAAAAAAAAGCTATTTAAAAAGATAACTGGGCTGGGTGTGGTGGCTCACACCTGCAATCCTAGCACTTTGGGAGGCTGAGGTGGATCACCTGAGGTCAGGAGTTTGAGAACAGCCTGGCCAACATGGTGAAACCCCATCTCTACCGAAAATACAAAATTAGCCAGGCACAGTGGTACATGCCTGTAATCCCAGCTACCTGGGAGGCTGAGGCAGGAGGATCACTTGAATTTGGGAGGTGGAGGTTGCAGTGAGCTCAGATCATGCCATTCCACTCTAGCCTGGGCAAAAAGAGCAAAACTCAAAAAAAAAAAAAAAAAAAAAACTGGAAAATTCCAAGATATTTAGAAAATAAGAAAAGCTTCTAAATAATTCATGAGCCAAAGAAGAATCGAAATTAGAAAATATGGCTGGGTGTGGTGGCTCACGCCTGTAATCCCAGCACTTTGGGAGGCCAAGCTGGGCAGATCACGAGGTCAAGAGATGAAGACCATCCTGGCCAACATGGTGAAATCCCATTTCTACTAAAAATATAAAAAGTAGCTGGATGTGGTGGTGCACATCTGTAGTTCCAGCTACTAGGCAGACTAAGGCAGGAGAATCACTTGAACCTAGGAGGTGGAAGTTGCAGTGAGCCAAGATCGTGCCACTGCACTCCAGCCTGGTGACAGAGTGAGATTCTGTTTCCAAAAAAAATTAGAAAATATTTTGAGCTGAATTATTTGCAACCCATATGAAATAATGGATCTAGGCAAAGATTATCAAATGCCACTAGCATCTCAAAAATAGACATCTGAGATATTGTGTGCCTTTTCATACCACCTATGAAAATATTCATGCCACAAAACCATCCTGATTCTGAATGTGCTTCAATTTATCAGTTTACAGGAAAAACAAAGGACAGAGAAACATGGTAAATACCACCAAAGGAATGCAAGCAGCAACATCTAGATTGTGAGAAACTTCACAGGATAAATGACAGATAAATTACAAGGAGTAATAGGAGAGGAGAGCATGGAGGGTACAGATTAAAAGATTTAAGAGATATGTGAATGAAATGCATCCTGATTCTGAGAAATTAAAATGTTTACGAGATAGCAATTTGAACACTGCAGATTTGATGATATTGAGGATTGCAACTATAAGGTGTGAAATAGTGATATTGTCTTTATTTTTTGAAAGATCATTTTATTTTAGAGTTAAACACTGAAATAATTATAGATGCAAGGATATTGTGTCTGGAATTTTCTCAATGTAATCCAGTATTGGTCTAAAGGAAATAATATTAACAATGAGCTGATAATTGTTGAAACTGCCTGGTGAGCACATGGGAGCTCATGATACCATTCTCTCCACTTTTGAAGACATTGAAAGGCTAAAGAAGTATTTAGAGAGAAATGTATGGCCTTAATGAAAATGTATATAGTCAAAAAAAAAAAAAAAGCAGATGAATGGCCACTATGCACTCACTAGATTAACATGAAAAGGATTAAAATATAAAGTATTGGCCAGGCTCTGTGGCTCACACCTGTAAACCCAGCACTTAGGGAGGTGGAGGTGAGTGGATCACTTGAGGTCAGGAGTTCGAGACCAGCCTGACCAACATGGTGAAACCCCATCTCTACTAAAAATACAAAAATTAGCTGGGCATGGTGGCATGTGCCTGTAATCCCAGATACTTGGGAGGCTGAGGTGGGAGAATCACCTGAACCTGGGAGGCAGAGGCTGCAGTGAGCCGAGATGGTACCACTGCACTCCAGCCTGGGCAATAGAGAGAGACTCCATCTCAAAAAAAAAAAAAAAAAAAAAAGGAAAAGAAATATAAAGTATTAATGAGAATGTGAAGCAACTTATAAACTATTATGAGAGTGTAAATTAGTTTAACCACTTTTGAAAGCTTCTTAGCATTATCTGGTACAGTTGAAGTTATGCATGTTCCATTCCCCAGAAATTCCACTATAAATTACAAACTTAGAGAAATACAAGTCCATGTGTCTCAGGGTACATGTACAAGAATGTTGACAACAGCATAATTTGTAGTGGCCCAAAACAGTTCACATACCATCACATTATAATGGTTAGGTAATTTGCAGTATGTACACACAAAGAAATTCTACATGCCAATGAAATTGAAAGAACTATAGTTACATGCTACCGAGCACCAGCTCCGCCATACAGACCCCAACCCAGACAGTGCTGAAGGAACTGAGAAGCAGACACCTAGATAGAACAGCAAAGTGGGTCCATCAGGGGGCCAACAGCCTTCCAAGCTGAGAGTCTCAGGGGCTGACAGCATTCCGGGCTGAAGGCCTGGAGCAGACTCTGACCCACGCATTTATTCTCTCTGAACAGGTGATGATTATTAACAAACAGATGTTCAGTATTTTCTCATAACACAAAAATATACCTAGTGGGCAGCTGATGCTCACTTACCACTGATCACAGACAAACTAAAAAGTATTCTCCACAAGGGAGCTATGGAGGCAGGGCCAGATGTCCCACACTTAAAGAATTGTTTTAACCAGAGTATGATAAAAGAATTGTTTTAACCGGTGTAAGATATGTTTTCGCCAGTGTATGATATAGATATATAAATATAAATATCTAAAGTCCTGCCACTTTAGAATGCCCCAAGTAGTTTTCTACTTGGAGCGGGGGCTGGCTAGGTTTTCCTTGCCATCGTTCTTCCTAGCAAGCAATATGTTCTATCAAACACTCAGCATTTCTCAGCAATCATACACAGCATTTCTCAACATTTAATGAATCAATCTCAAGTATAATGTGCAAAAGAAGCCAAAGAATACATTGGATACTGAAAAATATCCATAAAACAAAAAAAGTGACAAATTGAATTTCATTACAAAAAAAAAAAAAAAAAAACTCCTGTTCTTTGAAAGACACTGTTGTTAAAAAATGAAAAATTTGGCCACAGGGTGGGAGTTACGTATATTTACAATACATCTATCTGGCAAAGGACTGATAACGAGATACGTAAGGAACTCTTTCAACTTGAGAGTATAAACAACCTAATTTAAAAAAATGGTTGAGAGATTTGAACCAAAGAAGATATATGCATGACCAATAGTATGTGAAAAGATGTTTAGTATCATTAGTCAGTAGGAAATACAAATTAAAACCGCAGTGAGATACTGTTTCCCACAATTAGAATGGAAAAGACTAAAAAGTGACCATATTGATCAGGACATGGGGAAATTTGTATTCTCACGTATTGCTGATGGGAGTGTAAGAGACTAAACCAAACGGAAAATCAACACTCTGGTCATTACTTAAAAAGTTAAACATACACTTAGCACATCCATCCCAGCAGGCCCACACGTAGGTATTTACCCAAGAGAAACAGAAACATATGTTTCCTCAAAGACTTCTACACAAATGTCTGTAGCAGCTTGAGTCACAAGTGGCCAACACTGGGAAGAACGCAGATGTCCTTTAGCTGTTGAGTGGACACACGTGGCATAGCCATACAATAGAACAGTAACTGTCCGATAAAGGACACATGCAACAACATGAGTGAATCCCAAAGTCCTTTGCTGAGCAAAAGAAGCCAGATTCAAAAGAGTGCTTTCTATATCATTCCATTTATATAAAACTTTAGAAAAGGCAAAACTGCCAGGCGCGCCTGTATTCCCAGCAACTTGGCAGGATGAGGCACGAGAATTGCTTGACACGGTAGACGGAGGTTGCAGTGAGCCGAGATCATGCCACTGCACTCTAGTCTGGGGGATGAAGTGAGACTCTATCTCAAAATAAAATAAAATAAAATAAAATAAAATAAAATAAAATAAAATTAAATTAAATTAAATTAAATTAAATTTAAAAGGCCAGGCCAGGTGGCTCATGCCTGTAATCCCAGCACTCTGGGAGGCCAAGGTGGGTGGATCATGAGGTCAGGAGTTCGAGACCGGCCTGACCAATATGGTGAAACCCTGTACAAAACTTAGCCGGGTGTGGTGGCGTGCGCCTGTAGTCCCAGCTACCTGGGAGGCTGAGGCAGAAGAATCGCTTGAACCTGGGAGGCAGAGGTTGCAGTAAGCCAAGATCGTGCCACTGCACTCCAGCCTGGGTCACAGAGGAGACTCCATCTCAAAAAAAAACCAAAAAACAAACAGAAAAGAAAAGGCCAAACTGACCTACAGTGACAGAGAGCAGAGTAGGGGTTGCCGGGGATTGGGGGAGAGGTTAACTGCAAAGGGCACAGGGACTTTCTGGGGCAATGGAAACGTTCTGTATCTGGTTGACACCTAGCAAACTGCACATGAAAATGGATACATTTTACTTCATATAAATTATACCTAATCAAATTTGATTTTTAAAAAACAAGTGATATTCATACACCGCTAATAGCATTATTCACAATACCCAAAAGGTGGATGCATGGATGAACAGCTGTGGTCTATCCACGCCACGGGATATGACTCACCCTTTCAGAGGACGGGGCTGCTGTGCACCCTGCACTGTGGATGCACCTTGAGGACATGACGCGGAAGGAAAGGGCCAGTCACAAAGGGACAGATCCTGTGCAGATGAGGCCCCTCTAGAGCCCTGCCTGGTGGTCACACCATCCATCTGCAGGCCCCTGGATGGCCCACTAAACACCTGTGCCAGCCGCTGAGTATTGGGTGGCTCCTGTGGAGTTTTATGGTAGTAGTCACTAAGTCCTTGAAAATCCCTTGGCAGGGGGAGGGGATGCGTGGGGGGATTTTGAGCAGGGGAGTGATATCGTCCGTCCTACACCTGAAGAGGGTCACTTGGGCTGTGGTGTAGAGGGCCAGGGTGGAAACAGGGGGAGCAGCTAAGAGGGTACCACAGTGACCTGGGTGAGACTTGTTGGTGGCTGGGACAGCGAAGCCGTGATGGAGGTGAAGGGAAGGTCAGGGCTCTGGTTATATTTTGGGTATAATACCAGTGCAACACCAAGTGAAGTGGTTTGCAGTTGGATGGGTGGGTGAGTCAGAGATGGCAACTGAAGGGCTATTGCAGGTTTAGGGGGAAGATGGGGTCAAGATCTGAGATGGCCCTTGAAGCAGTGGTGAGGGCAGAGTGGAGGGAGGCAGGGCTGTAGTCTGAGACCGACAGCCTGGGAGAAAGCCTGGTGGTGGCCGGCAGGCTAGGCCTGTATGGATGGGGTGACCCGGTAGAGGCGCATAAAAGGGGACAGTGCATGATGCCATGGGCTGCCACCAACATCTTAGCATAAACTCCGCACTGGGTGAGTCATGTGAACTTGAAGGAAAGAGGCAAAGAATGGATGTGTTTTAACGGTGCAGATAAGGGAGAAAGGTCTTCATGTGGGGCTCTGGGCAATAAATAGGATTATGGAGGAGGGTGGAGGCTGAGGGGCCCGGACAGCAGGAGACAGCTGGATGTCTCCAAGTCAGGGGAAGGGCACAAGATGGAAGGGAAGGAAAATCTCCTACAAGCCTACACTAACAAAAGAGTGTGGTCCTGGCATAAAGACAGACAATAGACTAAAGTAACAGAAGAAAGAGATCAGAAATAAATAGACCCTCATGTGAAGACGGGCAACTGATTCTCAAAAAGGATGCCAAGGTCATTCAGCAGGGAAAGGACCGTCTTTTCAACAAATACTGCTGAGAAAACTGAGTATCCAGGTGGGAAAGAATAAAGCTGCACACTTGTTTCAACACACACACACACACACACACACCCCTCTCAAAATGGATCAAAAAACAAAATGTGAAAGTGAACTCTACAAAGCCGTTATCGGGATAAGCCCTTAACATGACACTGGATTTGGGAGTGATTTCCCGGACATGACACCGAAAGCTCAGGCAACAAAAGAGAAAACAGACAAATTAAACTTCATCAAGATCAAATGCTTTTTGTGCATCAAAGGATGCTATCAACAGTGAGAGAAGGTGACTCACACAATGGAAGAAAACATCTGCAAGTTTCATTTCAGAGAAAGGACCCTGTCTCAAAAAATTAGAAGAGAGAGAGAGAAGTTGGATGAAGGGCTTGAATAGATATTTCTCCAAACAAGATATACAAAACACCAATGTAAAAGATGCTCAATATCACTAATCATTAGGGAAACATGAACCAAATGCACATTGAGACATGACATTATACCCATTAGGCTTACTATTATCAAAAAACAGAAAACAGTAAGTGTTGGCGAGGATGTAGTGTAACCAGAGCCCTTGTGCTCTTTTGGGAGGAATGCAAAATTGAATGACTGCTGTGGAAAGCAGCAGGGCAGTTTCCCAAAAATAAACAGAATTACCATATGACCCAACAATTCCACTTCTGGGCATATATACACAAGAAATGAAAGCAGGGACTTATACAGACATTTGTCCACCTGTGTTCCTAGCACGCTACTTCGCAATGGCCAAAAGGTGAAATCAACCCAAGTATCCATAGTCGGAGGAACAGATCACAAAATATCCTCAATCCACACAATGGAATATTATTCAGCCTTAAAAAGGAGGGGGATTCTGACACTGGCTGCAACAGGGATGCCCCTTGGAGACATTATGCCAAGTGAAAGAAGCCAGTCACAAAAAGACAAATGTCGCACAATTCCACTTACACGAGGCACCTGGAATAGGCAAACTCAGAGCCAGAAAGTTTGGTGCAAAAGTAACTGCAGTTTTTGCACTGTTGAAATTTGCCATTCGATAGTGGAATACAATCTTAAATCAATGTGGTTATGTTACACATCATTTTAATGTGCATTTCTCGCTTTATTTATTTTGCTAATGACTTATTACTTGTTTATTCCGTATTTATTTAGACTATGGAAATGATGTTAGACAAAAAGCAAATTTGAGCAGTTCTCTTACTCAAGTTCAAAATCGGTCATAAAGCAGCAGAGACAGCTCTCAGCATCAGCAACACATTTGGCCCAGGAACTGCTAATGAACATACAGTGCAATGGTGGGTCTGGAAGTTTTATAAAGGAGAAGAGAGCCCTGAAGATAAGCAGCATAGTGGCCGGCCATCGAAAGATGACAACAACCCATTGAGAGCAGTCACTGAAGCTGATCCTCTCATAACTATACAAGAAGTTGCCGAAGAACTTAATGTTGACGATTCTAGGGTCATTCGGCATTTGAAGCAAATTGGAAAGGTGAAAAAGCTCGATGACTGGGTGCCTTGAGCGGTGAAATTTAAAAAATTGTCATTTTGAAGTATCATCTTCTCTTATTCTACTCAACAACAAGGAACTGTTTTGAGATTGGATTGTGACGTGCCACGAAAACTGGATTTTATACGACAACTAGTGATGACCAGCTCAGTGGCTGGACCGAGAAGAAGCTCTAAAGCACTTCCTAAAGCCAAACTTGCACCAAAAGAAGGTCACAATTACTGTTTGGTGGTTGCCTGCCAGTCTGATCCACTGCAGCTTTCCGAATCTCTGTGAAACCATTACACCTGAGAAGTATGCTCAGCAAATCGATGAGATGCACCGAAAATTGCAACACCTGCAGCCGGCAGTGGCCAACAGGAAGGGCTCAGTTCTTCTCTGACAATGCCCAACCGACCACATGTCACAACAATGCTTCAGAAGTTGAGCGAATTGGGCTATGAAGTTTTGCCTCATCCGCCATGTTCACCTGACCTCTTGCCAACCAGCTACCACTTCTTCAAGCATCTCGACAACTTTTTGCAGGGTAAACACTTCCACAACCAGCAGAATGCAGAAAACGCTTTCCAAGAGTTTGCTGAATCCCAACGCACGGACTTTTACGCTACAGGAGTAGAAAACTTATTTCTCATTGGCAAAAATGTGTTGATTGTAATGGTTCCTATTTTGATTAATAAAGATGTGTTTGAGCCTAGGTATAATGATTTAAAATTCACAGTCCTAAACCTCAGTTACTTTTGCACCAACCTAGGCACCCTGCAGAGTGGTTACCAGGGGCTGCAAGGAGGGTGGAATTACTGGTTTTGTTTTGTTTTTGAAACAGTGTTGCTCTGTTGCCCAGGCTGGAGTGCAGTGGTACAACCTCGGCTCACTGCACCCTCCACCTCCCAGGTTCAAGCAATTCTCTTGCCTCAGCCTCCCAAGTAGCTGGGATCACAGTCGCTCCCAGCTAATGTTTGTATTTTTAGTAGAAGCGGGGTTTCACCATATTGGCCAGGCTGGTCTCAAACTCCTGATCTCAGGTGATCCACCCACCTCAGTCTCCCAAAGTGCTGGGATTGCAGGCATGAGCCACCATGCCTGGCTGGGAGTTACTGTTAATGGGGACAGAGCTGCAGTTTGGGAAGAGGAAAAGGTTCTGGAGATGGATGGTTGTGATGGTCGCACAACAATGTGAATGTAGTTAATGCCCCTGAACCGTGTACCTACAAATAGTTACAGTAGTAAATATTTGTGTTACACATTGGTTCACACACATACACACACACACACGTATTTTTTTGAGATGGAGTCTCGCTCTGTTGCCAGCCTGGAGTGCAGTGGTGCGATCCCGGCTCACTGCAACTTCCGTTTTCTGGTTTTTAGCAATTCTCCTAACTCAGCCTCCCAAGTAGCTGGGACTACAGGCATGCACCATCACGCCTGGCTAATTTTTTTGTATTTTTAACAGAGACAGGGTTTTCACTATGCTGGCCAGAATGGTCTTGATCTCTTGACCTTGTGATCCACCCGCCTTGGCCTCACAAAGTACTGGGATTACAGGTGTGAGCCACTGCACCCGGCCAACATATTTTTTTTAAGTCAAGGAGAGCCAACAAAGGAGTGACAGGAACCAGTTCATTCATAATCATTTCTAAGAGACAGCCCTCATCACAGGACTGAGGGTCTAAACGGCCTGTGGCCAGCAGGAAGGTGGGCCTGGCCCCCTGCAAGCAGTGTCAAGTGAGGGATGGTGGGGAGCTTGAGAGCTGCCAGTGCCTGCAGGAAGGATATATAAGGAGCAGTGGGAAAGAAACTAGACTTGCTTGGCATGAGTCCATCTCGGTGGTTCTGCGGGAAGGTAACCACGACTCTCCATGAGAGATGTCAGAACACAGAGCAGCCAAAGAACAGCCTTACAATTCTGTTTTCAGGCCAGGTGCGGTGGCTTACGTCTGTAATCCAAGCACTTTGGGAGGCTGAGGCGGGCGGATCACAAGGTCAGGAGTTTGAGACCAGCCTGGCCACCATGGTGGAACCCTGTCTCTACTAAAAATACAAAAATTAGCTGGGTGTGGTGGCGGGTGCTTGTAATCCCAGCTACTCGGGAGGCTGAGGCAGGAGAATTGCTTGAACCCAGGAGGCAGAGGTTACAGTGAGCAAGACCACGCCACTGCACTCCAGCCTGGGTGACAAGAGTGAAACTCTGTCTCCAGGAAAAAAAGAGTCTGTTTTTAGTAGTAATTAACTAGTAATTAGCAGAAAAAGTAAGACATCCACATGTCAGAGAATCAGAACTGCATACAGGACATACATACAGTGGAACGTTTAATTCATCTCCCTGCCCCAACTCCTCTGTTCCCTTCTCCACAGCAGACAGTCCCCATGCATATCTCAGCAGAGACAGATACGGATGTCTGTGAATACGTCCATGCCACCTAGCTCTCCTCTTGTGTTTGAGCACACAGATGAAAGATTACTTTCTTCATCTGATTTATATCACCTATTCTATGGAATCATCTTGTTCTTTTTCTTTTTCCGAGTCAGTATCCCTTTATCATCCAGGCTACAGTGCAGTGGCACGATCACAGCTCATTGCAACCTGCACCCCCAGGCTCAAGCAATTCTGTTACCTCAGCCTCCTGAGTAGCTGGAACTATAGGGATATGCCACCATGCCCAGCTAATTTTTAAAAAAACTTTTTTAAAGACAAGATCTCCCTATATTGCCCAGGCTGCCCTTGAACTCCCAGGCTCAAGCCATCCTTCCGCCTCACCTCAGCCTCCCAAAGTACTGAGATTACAGGTGTGAGCCACTGTACCTGCCCACCTTGTTCTTTCTAAAGGCTGTGTAGTGCTCCATTGCAGGGATGTGTAATTATGCCTATAGGCTAATGCAAACCACTTTTCACTTTTTCCTATACCCTCCTGGATTTTTTCCTGCTAAGCGGCTGGTGGGAGCACAGTGAATCCCCCCACTCCCAACATGTTTCTGTGCACAGGACTATTGCAACAGATGTGTCCAATAAGCATGCGAGTGAAGGACGGGACCTCTGCCTCTACATGCCTGTGCCATCTCTTAAAATCTCTGAGCCTGCGCAATCTCCCTGCCCTCTGGGTGTACTTTCATTTTGCTCCTTCTCACTGAGGAATGAGGGAGACTGGCAGTGAAGTCTTTGGAACCGCATTCTGTGATGTGCCTTTCCCTTTCCCTCTGTCACAGCTGGACTCGGAAGCTGCGAGGAACACCCAGAGGACTGGGAGCTCAGGCGTGTGTGTTGGGCACAGGGGTTTCTGTGGGCTGATCTGGGAGGAAGACTCCTCCCTCCCCTGATGTCTCCCCTTGCCTGGAGCCACCACTTGGCTGCTGCTCGGGCTTACACCAGTCCTTGAGGGCAAAGCCGGGAGCCCGCATCAGCAATCAGAACCCCTGGGAGGAAAAAATGAAAAGGTCAAGAAAAGCTCAAAGTATTTGTAAGCATTTTATCGAAGAAATGCCAGGACAGCTGTATCTACCTGCATGTAGTACAAGTGCTCTAAATAGCATAATAGGAATTACAATTTGTAAGTCAAATCACATTTTATGAGCATGAAAGGAAACCCACCACGAAGGACATGCACACTGAATCCTTAAAAATAAAGAAAAAAGACCTTTTAGTAAAACAGTTACCCTTCCCTTTGGCCCTCTGCTTTTGGTTGATGTTTTTGGCATTTACACTTGTTATCTGTTGAGTCTTTTTAAAGCAAGGCCCACGGTTACAGAAAATTCACGAGAAGAAAAAAAAACTGCATTTATGCCTTTCAGGGTGTGTTTTTAAATACCAAACAGAAGGGCAGGAGGGAAGAAAACGATGTGCCTTCTGGAGCCACAAAAAGGTTAAGAAACGAAAAGGCTGTTTCACAGTTGAGTGGAGGAAGCAGGCTGCGAATGAACAAGCAAAAGTGTGGCGTGAATGACTGTGACAAGTGTTTCCAAAGATGAGTCCGTGCTCAGAGCTCAAAAAGAAATCTTTCAGAAAAATAAAAGAAAAAAATAGGACCATCAGGATGCCCGGGAGGCCTTGCAAAAACAGCTGTGGCTTTAATTAATTTATCGAGTCAATATACATTAACTATAGATGTTAATTATGTTATATTAAGATAGTGTCTGCCTTACCAGGCTGTTAGAGGCATGGCGGACAAAGCAGAAAGTGAAACAGACAGGACTCCCGGGGCTCACACTGCGGCAGGGGACACAGGTGAGGAATTCAGCGTGTAATGAAACACACAGTGCAACAGGCAGACGGTGGCGAGTGCCCGAGGAGAAAAACCCAATCAGGCAGGGGGAGAGAGGCACACGGGGTGGAAGGCAGTGGCGCAGGGGTAAGGAAGGCTGTTGCATGCTGAATTGTCCCCCTAAATTCCATGTCGAGATCCTCACCCCTACTGGTCAGAATGTAACTGCATTTGCACACAGGGCCTTTAAGGAGGTGATTCAGTTAAATGACATTATTAGGGTAGGTCCTAATGCAATAGACACGATTAAGACCTGCATGCACAGAGGGAAGGCCACACGGAGGCACAGGGAGGAGACGGCCTCTGCAAGCCAAAGAGGGAGGCCTCAGGGGACACCAGCTCTGCTGACACTCGATCTCAGACTTCTCACACCCAGAATTGTGAGAAAATGGACAGCTGAGGTTTAAGGCACCCAGGCTGTTGTACTTTGTTATGGAAGCCTGAGCAGACCAATAGAAAGAGCTCGCTATGAAAGCTAACTTTTGGGGCCGGATACGGTGACTCACTCCTGTAATCCCAGCACTTTGAGAGGCTGAGGCGGGTGGATCACCTGAGGTCAGGAGTTTGAGACTAGCCTGGCCAACATTGCAAAACCCAGTCGCTACTAAAAATACAAAAAGTAGCCGGGCATGATGGCGGATGCCTATAGTCCCAGCTACTCAGGAGACTAAGGAAGGAGAACCGCTTGAACCTGGGAGGTGGAGGTTGCAGTGAGCTGAGATTGCTCCATTGCACTCCAGCCTGGGCGACAGAGTAAGACTCGGTCTCAAAAAAAAAAAAAAAAAAAGAAAAAGAAAAAAAAAAGAGAAAGTTAACTTTTAGGTGACAATCAGAGGGAAGTGAGGCAATATGCCAGGCAGAGGGTGTGGGGTGGCAGACAGCAGGTGCAAAGGCCCTGAGGCAGGAGGTGCCCAGGCAGCCAGCAGGGCAGCAGGCGGGTCAGAGAGCTGAGAGTGGCAGGGGCAGCGTTGGCTTTTACTCTGAGATGGGCAGGTGTCGGAGGGTATTGAACAGAGGAGTGAGACATGGTCTGATCTAATTTGAACAGAATCGCTCTGGCTGCTAATTGGAACAGGCATGATGTAGACAAGGAGGAAACAGGAACGAGTTAGTGAGTTGTTTACACTTTAGGAGAGAGAGGATGGTGGTGTGGACAAGGGCAGGGCAGAGGACTGAGTTTCGGATGCAGATGGAAGGTGGAGTCGGTGGGATTGGCCAACAGATCACATGCGGGATGTGAGAGAAGAGTTAGGAGAACTGTGTTTTGCTCTGAGCAACGGGAGGCGTGAAGCTGGCATGGCCTGGGATAGATGAGACGGTGGGAGGAGCAAGGAGTAAGACTCAGCTCCAGGTGTGTTAGGTGAGAGAAGAGGGTTGGAAATCCAGGTGCAAGTGTGAAGATGGTAGGTGGCTACTGAACTTCACTGGGGGTGCGGCCTGAAGGTGTGCAGGTGGGAGTGGCCGGCTGGTGGGTGTGTCTAAACCACCAGGTGGTGAGAGCATCGAGAGTGGGTGCAGGAAGGAACTGGGTGCAGGGACAGTGCCCGGGGAGGCTCAGTGCTCAAAGCAGGGAGTGAGAAGGAGCAGCCAGAAAGGTTAGAGGAAAACCAGGCCAGGTGGGTCTCAGGCACCAAGGGCGTGCTGTGCTGGAGATGGGGGACTGACCAGTGACCAGCTCTGTTGACTGCTGCTGATGAGCTGAGTCAGATGGGACTGAGCATGGCCTCTGGAGCCATGGGTGGAGGCCTGGTGAGGGTGAGGGGGCAGGAGGCAAGGAATCGGAGGCAGCTGAGACTAAAAGTTGGGTGAAGAAGTGAAAACAGCAAAGGTATTTTTTGTTTTGTTTTAAATGTTTTGGAGAGATGAGGTCTTGCTATGTTGCCCAGGCTGGACTGGAACTCCTGGCCTCAAGTGGATCCTCTGCCTTGGCCTCCAAAGTGCTGGGATTGTAGAGGTTTTAGGAGATGGCTGGGAATTGTTGAGTGAGGACATGGACTAGGCGCCCCAAGGCCAGAGTGGGCTGTGGCTCCTCCCGCTCCCATCTCTGCAGACTCTCTGTGTAGCACACAGGCACTGACGCCTGCCCTGGAGTGCTGTGCTAGGTGCTCTGGGCCCTGGAGACCAAGGAGTGAAGGCATCAGCCCCTCCCAACCCACTCCATGCCTCACTCCCTCTAGTCAGCTATGCGACCTGTTTCTGGGGACTGAATCTGAGCCTAAGTGCCTTGGCTCCTAGGCTGACTCATCTCCCTCCTCCCACCCTGAGCTGCTGTGGTCCTCACTGGGCCCTGGGCTGGTTTGGGAGGTCTGTGACTCCCGTCCATCCTGTGCACAGAGAGTCCATCAAGGCTGGGTCCCAAGGAGCACTCTCAGGCGACATCAGGGCTGGCCACCATAGCCACCGGGTCGCAGGAGATGCACTGCTCCACGGTGCGTCTCCTGTGACCCGATGGCTATGGGGGTTGAATGCAACAATGAACTCAGAGCCCAGTTGGTGCCTGGCGCCTGGCAGGGGCTGGGGGAATGATTGGTGGGTGACAGGCAAGACTGAAGGGCACCAAGGCGAGGGGCAGGCACACAGCTGGTTTGCGATGGGCATTCTTACAGAAGGGGGCATCTGCCTGAAGGGTTCTGGGTTCTGGCAGGGCTGTTTGGGGACAGCTCTGCAGCCTGCGAGCCTTGGAGGACAAAGAGACCTGCAGGGAAGGCAGCGGGCCTGAGTCGATGCACATGGAGCTTCAGATGCAGCCGGGTTGGGGTTGGCAAGACTTCTTCCCTGGCTGGCATGAGGGTGTCGGGGGCATAAGACTAAAAGGCAGGGAGCGGGTGAGCCAAGAGCCTGAACAGCCACTCCAGGGACTCTTTGCTCCACTGACAGGGCGAGGAAGCTTGCTGCTGAGGGCTTAATTCAAGTGAGAAGGGAGTGTGAGGGATTGAATTGTGTCCCCCAAAAAGATGCTGCAGTCCCAACCCCCAGAACCTGCGACCATCACCTTGGAACCAGTCACTTAACTCTGTGTGTAACATATCATTTGGAAAAAGTGGCTTTGCTGATCAAATTAAGAGGAGGGTATTAATGTGGGCCCGCATCTAATGTGACTGGTGTCCTTATAAGGGGACATTTGGACATAGGGACAGACGCACCGAGGGAAGATGGTGGGAGATGCAGGGAGAAGACACAGGCATCCACCTCCAAGCCAAGGAGCACCTGAGCCACGAGGAGCGAGCAGAGAGGCCTGGAAAAGATCCTCCCTCGCAGTCCTGAGGAGTGACCTTGACCTTGACTCCAGCCTCCACGCCTGGGAGACATCTCTGTTTTCCTCCCCACTGCTCCCTGGCAGGCTGCCACAGCGAAGGGTGAGGTATGTGGGGAGATTTAGGAGGTGACGAGGCTGCCCTACAGTGACACACGGAGGCAGGGGTTTGGCAGGCGGGATTACCAAGTAAAAGAGACTGCCAAACACGTGAGAAACCAGTGCTGTGACACTGGACTTTTGAGAAAAGAAAGATTTTGATTGCTGGTGGGCTAAGGAGGAGACAGCCGCCCAGCTCGCATCTGTCTCCCTATGCTGGCTTTAGGTAGGAATTTTATTAGAAAAGGTTTAGGGAGTGGATTCTGGGATTAGTAGGTGACTGGTGGGGGGAAAAAGGAGATCTGGAAGGTTCTTGCACCTGTGCAGCTGTCTCTTCACGCCTCCTCATGGGTCCCATGTGCAAATTCTAGGGAAGTTAGTACGAGAGTGGAAATTCAGGCTGTGACATTAGCAGGTGGGCTCTGTGCAGACTTAGTTGACCATATTGGTTCCAACCAATTGCAGCCAGTTTTAAAATCTCATGAGCAGAGGGAGTTTCAGTGTTTCAGGAAGTTGTCTTTTCTTATCTGCTATCCTGAAAACGCAAACATTTCTATTAGTCATTGGATTTTTTCCCTAAGCTCTGGGGCATGGTTTCAGTGGGTGACAACCATAGCCTAGGGGACAATGGTTGGGGGCCCGAGGAGGGTCGGTGGCCGTGGAGAGAGAGGAGAGCGATGTCTGGGGTGAGCTGGTGGACACCAGTGTCCGTGTGCAGCGCAGCCATGTGGCTTGGAAGATGGGACTTAGGCACCAATGATGGCTCCGTGCCAGGCTGGGCCTGCAGACTCACGCTGGTGGGGAAGTACGTCCCCCGTGCCCTCAGGAGCTACTGGAAGGAAACTGGCATGGAAAGGGAACGAGGAGGAGCTCATAGAGGAGTAGGATTAGGAAAGTACCACTGTGAAATGATAAGAAACATGTACATTGGTATCTGGCCTGCTTTCTGACGTACAGCTCCTAATACTGCTATAAAAGGGACGCTGGAAGAATCTTTTGTTCTAATATTTGCCCTTTGACCCCAGTTCCTAATCCCTTGGGACTTCCTGGTGATCGGAGCATCTTTTGTTCTAATGAGGTGACACCTGGGGGGTTCTGGATGGGATCAGGATGGGCTGGTTGTCAGGAGAACCAACTGCATGATTATAGGGTTGGGGCATTCAGTCCCACCCCACCCCCCAGCTCCCGGAAGGAAGAGGAGCTGAACATTGAGTGGATCCAATGATGTAATCAATCATACCTCCATAAAAACCAAAAGGCCGGGCTTCAGGGAGCTTTTGGGTAGCTGAACACATGGAGCTTCCCAGAGGGTGGAGCCTAGAGAGGGCCTGAAGCTCCAAGACCTCCCCCATGCCTCGCCCTGAGCATCCCATCCACCTGGCTATTCATCCGTGTCCGCTGCTCTGTCCCTGATTGTAACTGGGTACATGTGAGTAAAATGTTTCCCTGGATTCTGTGAGCTACTCTAACAAATATCAACCCCAAGGAGGGGGCCATGGGAACCCCAATTTAGAGCCAGTCATTGAGAAGCACAGGTCATAACCTCGAGCTTGCAACTGGTATCTGAAACGGGGGCAGTCTCATGGGACTGAGCCCATAAGTCCAGGTAGATAGCCTCAGAATGGAATTGGATTCTAGGACACCCAGTTGGGGGTCACTAGTGAACTGCTGGTGTGCGGGGAACCCCACAATATTTTAATGATTAGAGGCGAAATAGTATGTTCACCATTGTATTGAGTGTTGAGTGAGAGTAGGAAAAGAATCATCGGTTTTTCCTATCTCAAACCACCATGAACCCAATTAAAACATAAGCAAATGACATGAGGCTGGGTATGGTGCCTCACACCTGTAATCCCAGCACTTTGGGAGGCCGAGGTGGGCAGATCACAAGGTCAGGAGTTCGAGACCAGTCTGGCCAACATGGTGAAACCCTGTCTACTAAAAATACAAAAATTAGCAGGGTGTGGTGGCGCGCTCCTGTAATCCCAGATACTCAGGAGGCTGAGACAGGAGAATGGCTTGAACCCAGGAGGTGGCGGTTGCAGTGAGCCGAGATTGTGGCACTGCACTCCAACCTGGGCAACAGAGTGAGACTCTGTGTCAAAAAAAAAAAAGACATGAACAGATGCTTCATGAAAGAGGAAGATTAAGATGTCCAATAAACACCAAAAGGGATGCTCAACTTCTTTGTCATCAGAACAGGGAAAGCTAAAGCCACAGGAAGAAAGCGGGGCTTAGCTGCTGAAAGGCTACGGTGGAAAACAATGTCAGTCCGAGGTGCTGGTGAGGGTGCAGAGTGTCTAGGATGTCGCTGGGGGGAGTGTAAACTGGTATCACCACCATGCTGCCATGTTTGGCAGTACCTCCTAAAGCAAAATTTATGTGTACACGTGGCACCAATGAAGGCTTCTGTTTACGAAAGAAATGTCCATGAAAGGACACAGTGGCTTTATGCACAGTAACTTCAAAGGGGAACCGAGGCAGGTATCCATCAACATGAGAGTGGTAAATGCCTTGTATGTTTAGACCATGGGATGCCACACAGGAATAGAGAAGAGCTGCCGATTTACGCAAAAACGTGGATGAATCCCACAGGCCGATACGAAAGGGCTGCATGATTCTAAACCTGGGCACATTCATCTAGGGTGCTAAAGGTCAAAACAGTGCTTGCCTTTTTTGGAGGGACATTGACAGTGGAGGTAAGAGAGAGCACACGGGGTGCTGGAAATATGGGCTTGGGCTGGGTAGGCTTACACAGCTGTGTATGTAAATTGTATACATGGGCCAGGTGCGGTGGCTCATGCCTGTAATCCCAGCACTTTTGGAGCTGAGGCTGGTGGATCACCTGAGGTCAGGAGTTTGAGACCAGCCTGGCCAACATGGTGAAATCCCGTCTGTACTAAAAATACAAAAATTAGTCGAGTGTGATGGTAGGTACCTGTAATCCCAGCTACTGGGGAGGCTGAGGCAGGAGAATCGCTTGAACCTAGGAGGCGGAGGTTGCAGTGAGCTATTGGGACGCTGCACTCCAGCCTGGGCAACAGAGAAAGACTCCAGCTCAAAATAAATAAATAAAATTAAAATTTAAAAAATAAATCGTCTACAGGCTGGGGAGAGACCATGAGACATGGCTGCAATCTATTCATAGCAGTTGAATCAGAGTCCGAATTTTCATAAGATCCTTAGGTGATGTGAGTGTATGTATAAATTTGAGAACTAGTTTTGAAGAAAGCCTCTGAAATCTAGTGAGTAAGAAGACTTGGGGCTGTAAAGGAGAGGAAGAGGGGCTCCCTGGGATGCCCAGGTTTCTGCCTGGGTTAACTGGGGACGGAAGAGCCAGGAGGTGACTTCTGATGGTGTGCTGGGCGGACTCCTTGCCTCCGTCTTTGGAGAGAGGTCAAAGCTGGAGTTGTAGATCCAGGCATGTGGGTGCTAGTGGAAGCCAAAGCTAAGATCATGGAGGGAGAAAGTATAAACTGAAAGAGAGCCCAGGCAGAAGTTTCTATTAGTGAGCCCTATAGAAAGCACTCAGGAGCCGGAAGGAGAACAAGGAGAGAGTGGGGTCTCAGGAACGGGGGAGATGACACCACCAGGTCAAAGGCTCCAAGGAGTCAGATCCAAATGCGTCCATAGGTGCCAAGGTGGCAAGAGAATTTGGAGTGCAGTAGGGCTGCACCCGGGAGTTACAGGCTGGAGGAGCTGGTGACAGGCACCCCATGGGGACGCAGTGAGAGCAGGACTCTCTGCAGCCTGGTTTTCTGAGGAGGTGAGAAGGAATGGGATCCAAAGGCGTCAACGAGGGGTGGGTGCAGACAAGTTTCAATGGTGGGGACTGGAGGATGCTGAGCACAGGCAGCCTGGGACTTCCATTTCCACTCTGGAGTGGAAGGCGCTGTCACCATGGAGGGGTGAGATGGTGGCCATCTTGGGTGGGAGAATGCAGAGGAGGGAGCAGTAGGGGCCTCATCCACATGAGGACCCAGCCAGCCAACACCAGACTTTCCTCCCCACTCCTCCCCTCCCCTCCTTCCCTTCCCCTCCCCTTCCATCCCCTCCCTTCTTCCCCTCCCCTCCTCTCCCCCCTCCCCTTCCCTCCCCTCCCCTCCCATGCCCCTCCGTCCTGCCTCTCTCTCTTCTCCCATCCCTGCCTCCCTTTCCTCCTTCTTTCCTTCCCTCCCTCCCTCCCTCCCTCCCTCTCTCCCTCCCTCTCTCCCTCCTTTCCTTCTTTCCCCCCCCTTCCTTTCTTTTGGAAACAAGAGTCTCTCTCTCTGTCGCCTGTGCAGTGGAACCTCGGCTCACTGCAATCTCTGCCTCCTGGGTTCAAGCGATTCTCTTGCCTCAGCTCCCAAGTAACTGGGATTACAGGCATGCACCATAACACCCAGAAAATTTTTGTATTTTTTAGTAGAGATGGGGATTCACCATGTTAGTCAGGCTGGTCTCAAATTCCTGACCTCAGGTGATCCACCCACCTCAGCCTCCCAAAGTGCTGGGATTACAGGCAGGAGCTACTGCGCCCAGCCTCACTCCATCATTTTCTACGAATCCATATGTAAACCCTGTTCCCGCTTTTCTGTTTTCTCTGAACACTTTGGCTTGTAGGCTCTTTTATCTCTTCAAATTCCACCCTAGAAAATGCAATTATGAAAAGGATAGGTTGCTGTCATTGGTAAACCTTGGACAGGAAATTAGGGATCTGTGAGCTCAATATTCACCTTTGCTTTGAACTCCTGACATTATTTTGGTCAAGCACAGGGGAGAGTGAAAGCTCTCCTCAAATAGTTGAAGGGCTATCACACAGAAGCAGTCTCAGTGACTTCAGCGTAGCCCTGGATGGCAGAGTGGGGCTCATGTGCACACATGCCCCGGGGAGATGGCGTGAACTCCGTGGGAAGGAGACCGCAGCGTTCTTGGGGAGTGATCTGGTCTGGGAACATGAGTGTCAGCAGAAGCAGCCTCCTATTGGTTGGGAAATGCAAGGCAGTTCCTTCTCATTCTGCAATTCTAAATTTCCATTTGTCTTTCTGTTCTATCCTCTATATTCATGCCTCCTGGATAACCTCTCCTGGATCAAACTTGACCTGAACACCTATAGGGTGTGGCACTGGACTAGATGCTGGGACCCCACAGCCATCTGCCCTCAGAGGAGTCAGGGCTGGTAGACACTGGCTGGCTCTTTCTTTTCTAAAGGGGATTAATGGTACATGGACAGAACCTTTCAGACCCACCCTCAATTTACGATGTTTGCTCTAAGTAGCAGTAAAAGCACACAGTCTCTAAAGACTGTTTTGGTTCAAATCTGAGGTCCATGACTTACTAGCCATTGATCTTGAACAGGTTATTCATTCTCTCTGTGCCTCAGTTTCCTTGTCTGTAAAATGGTGATGATGATGGCATCTGCCTCATGGAGTTGTTCTTAGGGTTAAATACACTTAGAAGAATGCCTGGCGCTCTCATTATGTTTTAGCTATTTATATTATTTAGTTCAGGAGGCAGCTTTTATCTTGGGAAGCTTTATTAATTATTAATAATGTTTCCTTTAAAAACACAAGTCGGTCTAGTTGCATAAATGCATACACTCAGGATGGGGCTGGGAACCAGATGGAAATCTTAGGGAAGAAAGCAAATATATAAAAATGGACTCTTCCCCTTTACTCAGTAGCTAAATAAAAAGGTCCCACTGAAATACAGAATGTCCTTGAGTAATAAGTGTCCCTATGGAAAAAAAATCACTCAGAGCTGGGGCTGTCTTCTGTGCTAGAGTTCAGACTCACTCCCCACGCCACTGCCCTGCATGTCAAGTAACCAACTGTCCTCACCCATGACTTAGTGACCTGCATCGTGGGTCCCAAGAAATGACAAGAAGAGCTTGAGAATGAATGGTGGGAGCCCAGCAGGGACCCCTCAGTGAGGGGTGTGATTCTAGTGGAGGTGGTGGCTCTCTGGGGACCACAGTGGGGCAGTCTATGGTCTTGTCTCTTGATGCTGTGTGGGGGTCACTGTGGGTTTTGTTTCTACCACTTCGGAGGAATAGGTTGGTCCTTTGGTTGCCTGCCTAGGGATATTATTTTATGTGTCTAACTCAGGTTACTAATACTTCTACACTCAGGAGAACTGGCTGAGTCACTGTCAAAATCGGTCACCTGATGGTTCCTTTTAGGTCAGGCCTTGCATCAGGTAGTTTGGGCCGGAATTCCTACTCTGCTCCATCAGAATGTGACCTCAAGGAAGTCACTTAAACACAGGTGGCCTGTCTTGGTCTGTTCATGTTGCTATAAAGCAATATCTGAGGCTCGGTCATTTATAAAGAAAAAATGTTTATTTGGCTCACAGTTTTACAGGAAGTGTGATGCCAACATCTGCATCTGGGGAAGGCCTCAGGCTGCTTCCAGTCATGGTGGGAGGGGACGAGGAGCCAGGATGTGCAGAGATCACACCGCGAGAGAGGAAGCAAGAAAGAGGGGAGGGGCCTGGCCCTTCCTAACAATCATTTCTAGTGGGAACTAGGAGTGAGAACTCACTTACCCACAAGGGAGGGCATTAACTGTCTCTTCATGAGGGAACTACCCCTGAGACCCAAACACCTCTCATTAGGCCCCACTGCCTCACTTCCAGCTTTGAGGATCAAATTTCAACAGATGTTTGAAGAGGACAAACATCCAAACTATAGCACAGCCTCAGCTTCCTTATATGAAAAACAGGGCCATCAGTGCTTTTGTTATAAGAAATCAATATTTGGAAAATGATTAGCAGTGCTTGGGGCACAGCAAAGAATTAGGTCAGCGAGTGGTGATTATGATGCTGCTGCTGCTGCTGCTGGTGATGCTACTGCTGCTGATAATGATGGGGATGATGATGGGGATGGTGGTGATGGGGATGGTGATGATGGGGATGGTGATGCTGGTGATGGTGATGATGGAGATGGTGATGCTGGTGATGGTGATGCTGGTGATGGTGATGAGGGTGATGTGATGATAATGCTGGTTATGATGATGATGGTGATGATGCTGGTGGTGATGATGATGGGGATGATGGTGGAGATGATGATGAGGATGATGAGGGGGCTGATGATGATGGTGATGATGATGCTGGTGGTGATGATGATAGGGATGATGATGATGGGGATGATGATGACGGTGATGATGAAACTAGTGATGGTGATGATGATGGTTATGATGATGCTGGTGATGGTGATGATGGTGATGATGATGTTGGTGATAGTGACAATAGTGATGATGATGATGGGGATGATGATGCTGGTGATGATGATGCTTGGTGATGGTGATGATGTTAATAATGGTGATGACGATGGGGATGATAATAGTGATAATGCCAGTGATGATGCCACTGATGATGATGATGGTGATGAAGATGATGGTGGTGATGATGACGTGGTGGTGATGATGATGGGGATGATAATGGTGATGATGTTGATATGATGAGGATGATGATGATGGTGATGAGGATGCTGGTGATGATAAAACTAGTGATGATGATTATGATGCTGGTGATGGTGATGATGGTGATGGGGATGATGAAGCTTGGTGATGTGATGATGGTGATGACGCTGGGGATGATGATAATTCTGATGGTGATGATGGTGATGATGATGATGGGATGATGCCAGTGATGGTGATGCCACTGATGATGATGATGATTGTGGTGATGTGGTGGTGATGATGATGCTGGTGATGATGATGGGGATGCTGCTGCTGATGGTGATGATGGTGATGGTGATGCTGATGATGGCAATGATGATCATGGGGATGGTGATGATGGTGATGATGATGAGGATGATGGGGATGATGATGGTGATGATTGTGACGATGCTGCTTGTGATGGTGATGGTGATGATGATGATGATGATGGTGATGACGCTGGTGATGGTGATTCTGATGATGGTAATGATGATGATGATGGGGATGGTGATGATGATGATGCTGCTGGTGATGGTGATGATGGTGATGATTATGGGAATAATAATGAAGGTGATGATGATGGGAATGATGGTGATGATGATGCTGGTGATGGTGATGATGGTGGTGGTGAGGATGCTGATGGTCTGTTGCAATGGGGAGTATCAAGAAGGATTGTGTCATCTTTCCTCTGAACAAGAGTGAGGAAGCGCCTCTGGCTGCTGAGATGCTGGTGTTGCCCTGGTCCCTCATTTTGGTAGGAACACAGCTAGAGCACTCACCATTTCATTATCACTCTCATGGTGTCCAGATCAGCTTGTTAGAGGCTTCAGATCATGGCTTCAACACTACATTCCCACTTTCTCTTTCTCAGCCTGAAATCTTCTTAATATATAATAGGATACAGGGTAGCTACCTCACAAGTAGACTGGGGACATGAACAGGACTCTTACTGTACCCCAAATGAGATTTTTGAATATTCAGGGCCACAGCCACCACCCTAAGCGTTGATTTGAGGGGGAATGAGGCAGGACCTCCCTATCTACCAAGTGCTGTCTGCTTTTCCTTAAAAATAATATATTCTCTTTGAGTCAGAGAGATTTTTTTTTTCTAACCTTCAAAAGACTTCTCTAAATATTTAGATCTACAGGAGGAATGAGGGTCCTGGGGCTGAAGGGGCCTTAGACACAAACTAATCCATGAAGAAACTGATGCTCTGTACAGCACTTGATGTTTTCATATTCTCTTTCTCTCCTGGTCCTCCTGACAATCCTTCAAAGGTGGTAATATCAGCATTCTTGTTTATAGATAAGAAAACAGAGTGATTTAGTGCAGTGCAACGGTTAAGACTCTACAGCCAGCCCCTCAGGATTCAAATTCTGGTTCCGCTGTTTTTAATTTTTATTTTATTTTAACTTTAGAGACAGGGTCTTGCTCTGTCACCCAGGATGGAGTGCAGTGGTGCAATCATAGCTCACTTCAGCCTGAAACTCCTGGGCTAAAGTGATCCTCCCACCTCAACTTCCTGAGTAGCTGGGGCAATACTTAAGAGCCACTATGCCTGGCTAATTGTTTCAATTTTATTTTTTGTAGAGACAGGGTCTCACCATGTTGCCTAAGCTGGTCTTGAACTCCTGGGCTCAAGTGATCCTCTAGCTTCAGCCTCTCAAAGCACTGGGATTACAGGCGGCTCCACTGTTTATTAGCTGTGTGACTTTGAGTAAGTTACTCAGCCTCTCTGTGCCTCATCTTTCCCATCTGTAAAATGGTGATAATGCTTGGTGCAATGGAAATGCTGCTATTTTTTATGATTATTCCTTAAGTCAGGACACACTAGACCTGTGGATTTCTTCAACAAATGTTTTATTGAGCCCCTGCTATCTGTCAAGTACAATGAAAGTGCTGCAGATACAACAGTGAGCAAAACCAGACACTACCCCTTCTCTTATGGAGCTTCAAGTCTGATGGGAGAGCTACGCATGAATCCAATCAATCACACCAATGTAAAATTACATCTGTCATAAAGGTGGCACACACGATGTTACTGTGAGAGGATAGAGCCAGTCCGGGGCCCCGGAGGAAGTGAAGATCACTGTGAAATCTAATGAGTGAGTTGGAGTTAGCTAGACTGGGGATTGGGGTGGAGAGAACACAGAGCAGTCTGTGCAGGGGCCATCAAGGACACAACCTGGTAAAGGGACGACACAGACCTGCTGAAGGGCTGCTGAGGCTGGAGCACTGGGACCAGTGCAGACCTGGGCGAGATGAGTCAGTGGGGAGGAAGTGCCTGATCATTCAGGTCCTCATAGGCCATATAACAGATTCTGATCTTCAGGAGCAAAAAGGAAGGATGCTAAGTGGAGAAGTGACAATGGCCAGATCTGTGATGTGCAGTCCATCTTGCGGTGGAGGGTGGGCAGGTGGGTGGCCGGGGGCATGGAGGCATGACTGTGAGGAGGCCCAGGGGACAGTTGCCGCGGGGCCCGTGCTCAGGGAAGAGGGCTGTGCGGGAGATAAAATATGTGCGTAGTTGGCAGGTTGATTACAGCCCAGGCCAGGGTTGAGTTGGCCTGGCTGTCTAGAGCTACGCTGTGTTAATAGAGTAGCCACTAGTCAAATGTAACTCTTAAGCAATTAAAATGTGTCAGGTCTGAATGTAGATGTGTCCTACGTGTGAAATACACACCGAATATTGAACTTAGTAAAAGAATGTAAGATGTCCTATTCATAATAAACTCATTGCGTGTTGATGAAATATTTTGAATATATTGAATTACAATATATTATTAAAATTAGTTTTATCAGTTTCTTTAAAAATTTTTTAAAAGTATGGCTAGTTGCAAATTTAAATTCCATATGGAATTGGGATCTGTGGCTTGCACTGAGTCTAGAGTGAGGAGACCTCAGTCCAGGACCCAGCCCTGGGAAATCGTCTTCAAAACAAGGCTTCTGACGGAGTGCAGGTGGAGAGGGGGATAGAAGGGCAGAGGCAGGGGAGGTGGTGGGAGGTCCAGTGAGGGAGCGCTTGCAGGTTGCAGGGGTCAGAGGCAAGGCCCAGTCGCTCCCAAGTATGCACAGCCTGGAGCCCAGCTCGCAGACCCAGGATGTCGTTCTCCGCAGCTTGGTAGACGCCTTCTTTCTTGGCTCTAGTCTGGCTGGGTAAATGTCTACAGCAAGCCCTCCGCTTAAGGGAGGCAGAAGGAGGCAGACTATTTCATAATAACTCTTCTCCAAGTCTCAAATATTGTTTTTCACAACTCCCTCCTTAGCCGTTTGTGGAAGAAGAGCTCTTCCCACGGGATGGGGAGGGAGTGGGTGGGCGGCGGCTCCCGAGCCAGGGGCCCCAGACTGGCCCCAGTGCCGCGTGATGGAGTGGCTGGCTGAGCCCCAGGCCCCCTCTGCCGGCCTCAGGCTGGTCTGGGGCTGCGGACCCAAGTGCGGCTCTTCCCCGCGGGGCACGGGCGCAAGCGGCGTCCCCAGGGAGGGGTGCGCGGGAGCGCGGGGGATAGGGGTGCGGACGGGCCTGGAGCGGGGACCTAGTTCCACTCCTGTCCCAAGAAGACTCAAAGGAAAACAGTTCTCTCGATCCTGTACATGTTTTCATCTATAATTGGGAAATATGCAAATGAAAAGGCCCACATGGTCTGAATGGGGCAAATCAAGCTCCCAGCGAGCGGCGCGGGGAACGGGCTCTTCCCCAGGGAGCCACGGAGGCGCGCGTCCCGCGCCGAGGGCGCCCTGGGCGGGACTGCGGCGCGGGCTCGTGGGTGGCGGTTCCGGGCCCGCAGCGGCCGCCGCCCGGGGGCGCCCCAGGCCCGGCCCCCGCCCCCTGCCGCCCGCCCTCCGGGCTGAGCCTCCGCGCCCGCGATGTCGCCGCGCTCGCCGCCGCCAGGCGCGCTGGTCCGCCGGGTCGCCCGGCCGCGGGGCGCGCCGCCCGCCGTAGCCACCCCTCTTTCCCAGGCTTGGCCCTGCGGCCCGCAGCGGGGCCAGGGTAGAGCGTCCGCTTTGTTCCCGCCGCCCGACGGCGCGGGGCTCTGCAGAGGCGGAAGCCCGGCGCTCGCCATGCCCCCGTGCGGACACCCCGCGCGTCCAGTCTCGCAGCGCCGGCCGGGCCCCCGGGCCTTCCCGCGCTGAGTGCCCGAGTCCGCCCCCTCCGCGGCCGTTCGCTGCCCGTCGCCGCCGCAGTACGAGCCGGCTCCCCGCCCCCGCCCCCCCGCGCCGCCGCCGCCGCCGCAGGAGAGGGAGGGAGGCGGAGGGAGGGAGGCGGCGGGCCCAGCCCAGAGCCCGTCCCGGGCGCCGCCGAGCGAGCTCCGGCCACGGCGGCAGCGCCATCCCGGGCCGCGGGCAGCCGCGCCACGCTCTCCGCGCCCGGAGCCGCCTTCGCCTTCCCGCGACCCCGCCGCAGCCCGCCCGCGGCGCGCACGGACGCTGTCCCCTTTGCGAAGCGGAGACCCCTGCCCCTTCTCGGGGGGGGGTATCACTGCTGGGATCGCCGAACGCCAGGGGTCCGGGAGGCGGGGACGGGAGCGCCGTGACCCGCCATGGCTCAAGCGGCCAAACAGCTGAAGAAAATCAAAGACATCGAGGCGCAGGCCCTCCAGGAGCAGAAGGAGAAGGAGGAATCCAACAGGAAGCGGAGAAACCGCTCCCGTGACCGAAAGAAGAAGGTAGGAGGGGGCGGCGGCGAAAGCCTCGCGGCCGCCGCGCCTGGAAGTGGCTGCTGGGGGCAGGGGTCGGGTGGCCCGGGACGCGGTGGGGCGCGGGGCCCGGTGCGGTGGAGTTGGCGGCACCAGAGCGGGGAGGGCTCGGCGGGCGCAGAGGAGGGACGGAGGCTTCTGCGCGGCCGGGAAGGGGACAGGGCGGGAGCCTGGAAGGGCAGAGCTGGTGGGCGGGAGCCTGGAAGGGCAGAGCTGGTGGCCGGGAGGCTGAGGGCGCGCAAAAGCCGCCGCCCGGCCGCCCTCGGAGACCTTTCAGCACCGTGGACAGCGCCCGGCAGGCCCACGCGGCTCTGGGACCAACTTTCCTGTCCTTGGCTGCCGGCTGCGGGTAGTGGGCTGCCCTGCTCGGGCGCGCCGCCCCCTCTAGCTTTCCAGGAGACCTGGTTTGGGTAAACGCGGCTCCAGGCTGGTGTGGTGGGGGGGAGCTCTGCCCGGCGCCCTCCCTAGTGACCCACTCTGGCGCGGAGAGCGTCTTTCCCAGGTGTCTTTGAACAAAAGTGGGGCTCCTGCCCTTCCTTGACCCTTCTCAGGGTGCACCTTTCCTGACCCTCCGGATCTGGTAGCAGAAAAGAAGGCGCCTTCTCCTCTCCTCGGGACATTTGGCAGCATCTTATGCTCAGGTCACTCAAAATGAGCCACCTATGGCAGGGAGGGGAAGTTCCTTTGGAAGCCAGGCAGGGGTGCTCCAGCCTGGCCCAGAGGCCTGGTCAGAGATCCGCTCTGCCCATGGGCAGGTATTCTGGGCATTTCTGTGTTGGGGTGCCGAGACAAGCTAGGCCTGCAAAGACTCAGACCCCGAGAGGCAACTGTTGCTGCTTTTAGCCCTTCCTTTTCGGGTCTGAGGTCCTCTTACCCTTGATCAAAGCACCTTGAGAAGCACCTTAGGTCAGAAACACCTTTGATGGTGAAGGGAGGGTGACAGCAGTCAGGGCGTTTTAGAGCCGTGGAGGAGGCCAAGAGTACGTGGATGTAATTCTGGGAATCGGAGATGCTGAACTCCGGCTTCAGGAGAGGCATTTTCACCCGAAGAAGTCGTCGATGTGGGGCCCAGTCTCTAGGGCTTCCTGGCAGGGAGTGGGGTCCCTTAAGCTTCCAGGGAGAGGCTCTGGCCTTGGTTGAGAAGTAAACATGTTTTCTTTCCCTGAAACTGTCTCATTCTGAGAAAGAAGTCTGGAGCCTGTGGCTGTCAGCAGAGCGTTGGTGAGCAAGCTGCCTGTGGACCACACACCCCTTGACAGTTGGTCAGCAGACCAACATCCAGCCTGTTCCTAGAGATGTTCTCTAATTTCAAAGGAAGTAACCCACACTCTCTAGGCTTTCCTGTACCCTTCAGAGACTGATGTCCCCACCTCTCTTGAGGGATTGCCATCTTGTGTGGAAATAGTAGTTTCACAAAGGCGCCACCCCTTTAGAGGACCAAAAAGGGGCCTTTCCCAAACCGATGCTGAATCAGAGTTTGGGTTGGTGCCACCAAGAGAGAGAATCTCCGCAGGTCCCTCTGCTGGGGTCTAAAATACCAGAGCCTCTCTTGTGAGTCAGGCAAGGGGAAGTCTGGCTCTACGTGGCGATGCTCACCCACTTTCTTGGCGTGAATGTAAACTTCTTCTTGGGAAGGAGTGCTCTGTGTTTCCATTCCTGCCTCCTGCTTTTGGAGCCAAGGCGCTCCTCTTTGAGCTGCTCACTCAGTGTTCTCATCCACCTCTCTCTCCCAAGCTTCCTCCTTGCCGCTCCTGACACCATAAATCATTTTTTGAAAATAGTCAAAAAACCCTCTCCCTCCCCCCTCTCCTGTGATTCTTTTCCATTCTGTGAAAACTCCCTTTAATATAACTCTGAATTCTGAATATGTATAATACACACATATAAAAGTGGAGATTGCAATATTCTTTTTGCTTCTTTGGCCTTAATGTTTACATTTGTGGTAAACCTCATTTCTCTCTTTTTTTTGGTGATGGATGATAATATTTAATATATTCCTCCCCCCAATGGTGTTATCTTTTTTTACTAGCCGTTTGCAGCATACTGCGTCAGTAAGCGTTGAAAAATCTTCCATTCAGATTTTCATTATTTTATGCAGTATCCTGGGTGCTATGATTAATACAATGATAAGGAAATCTTCATTTAAAGTGATAGCAGTGACGCAAACTCTTAGGACTGATTCTTGGGTGTGGGGCAGATGGTATGGGGTGGGATGTAGGGATGCTTTGTTCATATTTTGCAAGGGCTGTGAGTTTTCTCAGCCATTGGGATGGTCTTGAGGGCCATCTCAGAGACTAGAGTTAAAATTTAGAGCAAAATCGAAAATCACAAGCAGGTGGAAGGCTCTAGAGGGAAAGGTGAGGGAGGCAGTGCAGAAAGGAGCCTTTGAAGAAAGCTTACGCGGGGCCTGGGAGGCAGAGGGCATAGGGCTAACTCGAAGGTTCATATAAGATGAAGTCTAACTAAGCCATTTTTCACGAATGAGACAATTTTTCAAGGTGAAATGTATTAAAATCAGGCAGCTGAGGAGTTTACAGCTGCTCACACAGACTGCAGAGTGTGTGGAACCAGCTTCCGTTTCTTATACTAGCATGCAGAAGGAACTTCATACACGCAGACAAACATTTTATTCCCAGATACTGGCCACTTGTGTGGATGGATAGCTGAGCCAAGGGCATTCTGAATTTACTCAAAGGAAAGGTGTTTGTCCCACGGCTAACCTACTTACCAGGGACTGACTGAGCATAACGGCATCTCTCCCGTTTGTAGAAATAACCGCGGTTGTAACTTTGGCGACAGTTGCAGTTTTTACAGTTGATGATACTGTGTGGGAAGGCGCTTGCTAAGGGGTGCTGTGTGCGGGGGGTGGAGGAGGCTGGTGTTGTGACGCACTGGCTGACACAGATAGAAGCCACCTCGACACAGGGAACTGAGCTAAACTCTGGAGCTCTAACAGTGCCTGCTTCTCATGGGGCTTCCATTCAGTGCTGTGCGTGTGCAGAACCGACCTCGGCAGGTACCTGCTGTTGTAGCTGCAGCTTAAAAAAATCCAGCGTTTATGATATTTACTGATAAGTCCCCCTGCTTTTGAAGGTTGGAATGGAAATAAATTGCAAAGGATGTGTAAAGCAGGCATTTGCATTAAGAATGACAGCTTTCGAGGACTGAAGGAGCCTTAGGCATAAGAATGTGTCTGCTTTTTATGTTTACCCAGAGCTTGAGGGTAGGAGGAGAGGAGGACGGAGAGGTGGGAGGAAAAGTGAGGCAGAGGATGGAAGAGGGCAGAATTCACGGAAGGAGAGTGGATAGGGAGAGAGGAGGGCTGACACCTTGGCCCTGAGTGACAGGCTCACACTAAACCTGCTACCTTCAACACTGTGAGACCCAAGGGTAGTGTTTACTCAGCTCTCTCTTTGTCCCTAGCTATGTTCACCTACTTCATCCTCTGATGGTGAAAGAAAAGACCATGTCCTATTCGTAGCTGGGTACCTGACACCTAGCTCAGTATCTGACACAAGTGGCAGGCAGTGGATGTTTGTGGAGTGAATGGTTGAATGAATGAATTAATATAATATTCATCTCTGCTTGCCCAGATGTTTTGGTTGCAGGCGTGTGTTCTAATGAACAATACACCCTTTGACTGACTGTCTTTTGGGGGCATCTGGAGAAAGCTTGATATCTTTTTCCTTTTCTAATCGTTTGCAAAGCAATAGAGATTTGTAGGCAGGCAGTGGAACCATGTAATCTTTTGGTGCAGTGAATTCCACCACTGAGCATGTAGTTAGCTCCTTGCAGGGTCTCTGCTGCTCTAAATGTCAAGTGGTTTTAGACATTTGTAACAACAGTGTTTGCACAGGGTCCCAAGAGCCAGGCACTCATAAGGAGGGATGGAGGGAGAGTGCAGGAAGAGAGAAAAGAAAGCCCAGGAGTAGAGAGTAGCCTCTGCCACTTAGCTGTGCGGGCAGCTCTGTCAGTCTATGCAGCAGTAACTGAAGAGCCCACAGGCTTCCACTCTCAGCAGGAGGAGGCCCTGCTCTGGGACAGCAGAGGGGTTTTTTGTTGATCCAGTGATTGGAATCACAGGGGAGATTTGGGTTGGGGGGTACCTGCGTGACACTGGAGGGTTGACAAGGAGGCTTGCTGGGTCTAGAGGTGGGGAAAGCGGGATGGACGGAGGGAAGTTAAACATTAGAATCATGTTGGCCCATGGCTCTCATTTGCAGAGCGCCTCAAATTTCAACTTCTGCTGTTATCTCCAAAAGGGTTTATAAATTCAATACAAGAGATCACTGACAGAATTGAAAGAGAACAGTGCTCATCACATATCTTTAATCTGGGTCCTGTTGCTAAACCATTTCACTAATATATGTTCTGGCATGAATGTACATTTACATGTATAGACTCAATTTGGCTTTTGGTTAGCATACTTCACATGTTGTATTGCATGTGAATTATTAGAGTGTCTGTTTCTTTGTTGCAAGCCTTTAAAACATATCGCACCTTTGGTATCCCTGCTTTGGCATTCCATATTTTAGTACCTTGGGAGCCTCAAGAAATGGAAGTGGGCCTGCCTCTCTGGAGCTCTGTGAGGCGCCGGCAGTGGCTGAAGATGTGGGAATTTTCCCAGCCTGCCTCCTGTCCATTTTTCAGTCCAGCTCCTCCCTCCCTGCTGCAGAGGTAGCAGCGGTGGGGGCTGTTCCCAGGAGCTCTCCTCACTTCCCAGCCATAGGCTAGACCAGAAAAGCAGGGTCTTGAGGGCTGAGATATTACACTCTGAATTTTGGCTGCTGCTCCACTCCTATGAGGGGCGACTGTGAGGAGCAAGTGATGCACAAACCATCTAGTGCTGGACTGTCTCAGAGCAGGTGCAGCAGCAGCCGAAATTCAGAGCCTGGAGCAAGCCACCTCCCTGGGCAGGGGACATGAGCCAGCCTCCAGTGTCTCCCTGTTTCTATGGCCCACCCCAGCAAGGCTGCTGGCTCACCAGTTCTGCTCCTCTCCTCTCAATGTGGCAATACTTAAAAAAAAAACCCATCTGAGGCGTCTTCCCCGTTTTTGCAATGCAAATGAGCAGGCAGTGGGAAGTGTGTCCTACGTGCAGGTACTCTTTCTTCATCTGTGTTAGCTTGCCCCTGTGTCTGCTTCGGCAACACCTTTGTATAGGCGATCCTGTCATTGATTTCTTCCTCCTTCAGTGTCAAAGCCCATCACTGTCACCTGCAAGAAACCTTTTATAGCTGCCCCCTCCCTACCCCCACCCCATCGCTCTCTCTGCACTTTCCACGCATACACACATGCACACACACAAGTTCTTGTTTTATCTCTTCTACTAAATTATAAGTGCTTTGAAGCCAACACTTGAGTCTTTGTATGTAACCATTCACTACGTATCTATGGCTTGAATTGATTGAAAAGCTACATTTAACTAGTACAGGTGTTTTTCTTAGTTGTTCTTTTGGATTTTGAGAGAGGCAGTACCCCTAAAGAATTGGTACCAAGTAAATCTATTGTTTCTCCCCACCTTGAATTATTCTGACTGAAATAAAATTTATTGTCATTGTCTTTTTTTTCTTTCCTGTTTTTGAGAGGGAGTCTCACTCTGTCACCCAGGCTGGAGTGCAGTGGTGCAATCTTGGCTTACTACAACCTCTGCCTCCCAAGTTCAAATGATTCTCCTGCCTCAGCCTCCTGAATAGGTAGAATTACAGGCATGCGCCATCACACCCAGCTGATTTTTGTATTTTTAGTAGAGACTGCATTTCACCATATTGGCCAGGCTGTTCTCAAACTCCTGGCTTTAGGTGATCCACCTGCCTCAGCCTCCCAAAGTGCTGGGATTATAGGCGTGGGCCATCGCGCCCGAACCCAGCCAATGTTTGTTTGTTTGAGAAAGGCAAATCAGCTTTGCCTGGCTCTCTGTGTCCCTTTCTGGTTCTTGAAAAGCTCAAAGTCCACCTCCTACAGAATGCTAGGCTTGGGGTGGGCTGCCCGGGTTCCAGTTGGAGCTCTTACATGTATCAGCTATGCATGAATAAGCCTTTGAATTTCTTCCAGCTTCAGTTTGCTCATCTGTAAAATAGGGATGAGGATCAAAGGAGATAATAAATGAAAGTGTGCTTTGTAAAATTTTAAACTCCCATATGTTTAAGGGATTATAGTTGATAACATAATGATTATTCATAAAGTTATTCTAATAAATCCTCTACCAAAGTTCATGCCTGGCCTTCCAGTGGCATTGTGAAGTGTTGAGGTTTGCTGGGGAAGACCAGCTTGTTATACTCTCGGTATTGGGAAATCAGGAAAGGATACTTTATATCATATCTTCATTTCATTTTCAGGAAAAAAATGAATTTTCTATTTGGACAGGATTTTTTATTGCAGACCTGCTCAGTAATCTGCATGAGTTCAGTCGATAACTTCCAGGTGGTCTTGGATACTTGCAAGCTTTATTGAAGTCCTGTGTGACATTTGTGCTGTCTATCAGAGGGGAACATAAAAGGGCTTCCTAACTTTGCTGAGACTCCTATGGCTGTTAGATCCATGGGTAGTAAATCTGGGTGTGAACTATCACAGATAATGGAATGTGTGCTGCCGTGGGGAGACCAGACTCCTCTGGCAGAGACTCTTTGGATCTTAGGTGTACAAAGCACAGCACATTCTCCAAGAAATGAAAACTTGCATTGGAGACATGAAAAGCGAAAGCAAAGACTTAATGGCCAGCCAATTAAAAAAAAGAGAGCACCATTTTTTTCCTTCTCATTTGCTTCCAGTGTGACTGGATTCTTCTCAAAGATTTCCCTGTGTTTTCACTAAGGAAATAGTACATGTCCAGTTGCTTTTGTATCCATTGGCGAGCACTGACAATGATACTCGCCAAAAAAATTATCAAGGGAGGTGCCTGCACTTATTGGGGGTCTCTAGTGTTCCACATGCATGACATGCATTGTCACACTCTGTCGCCCAATAGGTTGGTTACCCCAGAGCTCAGGCTCCAACCCAGCTGTGCCTGACTCTAAAGCTTATTCACAGCCCATGGCACTGGGCTACCTCCCCAGGTATTGGTTGCACCCTTAGGATATTCAAAGCTATTCTAGGCACTGAGAGAAGAGTCAAAGCTGAAGATATCTTTCCCTCCCTGTCTGGCTGCAGTGGCTCATGCCTGTAATCCCTGCACTTTGGGAGCTGAGATGAGAGGATCACTTGAGGCCAGGTTCAAGACCAGCCTTGGGCAACATAGTGAGACCCAGTCTCCACAAAATAATTAAAAAACTGAAGACATTTTTCCTTCTTTGAAGGGAAGGACTTACAAATTAGTGGGAAAGCTGCCAGAGGTGGAAGTAACCTTAGGCAGAGGACGGAGAGCGTAGAGCCTGTGGCCTCCAGTTCCAGTGGGAACGTGGGTGTCCAAGGCCCCTCTGAATGTCTTGGAGCTGAGGACCGCATCTGGGCCCTGAGGTTAACATAAGAGTGCAGACGAAACAGCAGGTGAAAATGGAGTCCTTGGGTTTCTGCTTTGTATCTGGCTAGTCTGTCTCGTAACAGGTTAACTTTCCCCTTAACTTCGGTTTGGAGATTCTCTGTTTACCACGTCGTCAAGTCAACATCTTCTCTATATAATCACTTCATAATGTGCAGACGCTAGTCAATACGGAGGGATGGCATTTCTGCCATGATTGTCTGTTTTTCCTGTTATCTGGGACTCTTGCTTTTTATGTGGATGCTTCCCAGGCCTGTCCCAGACAGAGCCGGGCGTGGAGATGATGTGATGAGGATGCTCTGAACGGATGAGCTCTTGCTTGGCAGCTCTCTCCCAGCTCTTGCAGCTCCATGGTTCTGTCACCTACCCCTAAGAAGTTGGGTGATCTGAGTAGTTTCCAATGTGCAATATCACATTTGCATACAAATGTACATATGTAAGCCTGTGTATGGGTGTGTACATATGGTCAGATGCCAACAGGGGCCCCTTCTTGACTTGGCGTTTGGGCAGTTAGTTGGTGCCTTCCATTGAGCTTGGGAAAGAGGAGGGGGACGGGTTAGGAGGAAGATAGTGAGTCCTTCTTGGCATGTGGCATAGGTGGCTTCCTGGGGCTCTTGCCTGATAGAGGGAGAGAGCTCATAGAAAACATGCTCAACAGCAGGGGCAGCTGCCGGGCTTGCGGTGGGAGGATCTGGCAGTCGGCTCAAGTCTGTGCCGTCCAGCAAGGCCCTGGAACATAGAGCTTCTAAGAATTGGCTTTAAGTATGACACATACACAAAACCAAGCCAACAGGGTGTTAGGACAGCTAAGGATGCTGATGGTCCCCACTGGCTGGAGGTGGGCTTGGGGAGCAGGACCCAGCCACTCTTAAAGACAGGACTTTGGTGCCATCACCCATGTGGTGACATATTCTACATTCACTTAAAAACATGCTTACAGTGTTTTGAAGAACATACTTTTAATTGAAAATAGGAATATGCTTTAGTTATTGTGTTATGTTCACTTTCAATTGACACAATATACACTTGTATATAAAATATACATGAAATAGACCAGGAAGACTCAAGGCCAGAGTAGCCAGGTAACACATTATCAGACAGGAAAATACATACTGTGTGAGCAGTGGTCATCTTTGTCATGTGTGTTTCTGGGTGATTAAATTTCTTTTTTATTCTTTTCTGTATTTTTAATAATTGTTCAAAATAAGCTGGGCGCAGTGGCTCATGCCTGTAATCCCAGCACTTTGGGAGGCTGAGGCAGGAGGATTGCTTGAGGCCAGGAGCTCAAGACCAGCCTGGGCAACATAGCGAGACCCTGTCTCTACAAAAACTAAGAAAATTTAAGAAAATAAGCCAGGTGTGGTGGCATGCCTCTAGTCTCACCTACTCAGGAGGCTGAGGCAGGAGATTTGCTTGAGCCCAGGGGAGTTTGAGACTGCAGTGAGCTCTGATGGTGCCACTGCACTCTAGCTTGGGTGACAGAGTGAGACCCTGTCTCTAAAAAGAAAAGGAAAGAAAAGAAGAAAAGAAAAAAATTGTTAAAAATAAACAAGTTCTTGAGATACAGAAAGAAAAAGCAGAGGATGCCCCATCTGTCTAAGAGGGTAGCAGGGCTTTCTCTGCCTGTGTGTCTTCTGGAGATGAAATCTGGAATTTAGAGCTGCTGCCACACCCTCAGCAAAGGATTCCAAGGTGCTGTGGACCAGAGCCAAGTAGGTAACGGAATGTACTGGCTTGAAGTGGAGCTGAAGCGTTGCCCCCGGGAGCGTGGGCAGTTGGGTCTTGGCATGTGAAGGCTTCCATTGTAAACCAACTTGAAAATGTGTGTGTGTTGGGTCTAATAATCCCTTCTGCAGCCAGGGGGATCTTCCAAAATGCAAATCAGTTCCTGACACTCCCTCCTTTCAATCCTTCAGTGGCTTCCTAATTGCCCTTAGAATGCAGTCCAGGCTGGTTAACAGGACTTCCTCCCTGCCACCCCCTAAATCTACTCCGTAGCTGTCTCTCATGTCTTATCGCTGTCTTTCCTGCATCCTGTACTGGGCTATATGCTGATACTTGGAAATATGTGCTTTCACTTGCTTTTAGATTTTCCTGTGTGCCGCATTCTTGGCCTCCAGCATCAACATCAAGTCCTCCATCAGAACGCAATTGAAACATTGCCTCCTCCCGAGTCCTAGATGAGGTTGGGGCCCCCTGTCTCATACTATGCCAGCATGCCCTTGGGCAAGGGGGCCAGAGCATCAGCAGGGCTTTAGCGTGCATCAGGAAGTCATTGGTGAAATCGAAGCAGTAATGAAGAGCTGTGGCCTGTGGAGTGAGATAGAGTCAGGTGTTTATTAGCTGGCTTTGAGCAAGTTGCCTAATAGTGCTCCCTGAGTCTCAGTTTTGTCATCTTTAAAGTGGAGAGAATAATACCCACCCCACAGCCATGCAGGGCTGTTGGGAGGACTGAATGACTTCATACGTGGAAAGTACCTGGCATATAGTAAGCACTTGATAAATGCCAGGGCGGTGCCTCAGATCCCACCCATACCCACCTTGGAGCTGCCCATAAAATCCAAGACATGAGCATTAACAGGCTGTGGACCTGGCGGTGGGTGGCAGAGAGAAACATATCTGCACCTGAGCCCTGCGTGGATAAATAGATGAAGACTTAAAAAATGTGATCCTTGGAGATTTCCTCTTTAATCCTGAATGAGACTTAAAAGGTGAAAGTCCCGTCCCACTTGGCTAAATTCTCACCTTGTATTTATTAATTTAAATACAGGCTGGGCGTGGTGGCTCACTCCTGTAATCCCAGCACTTTGGGAGGCCAAGGCGGGCAGATCACAAGGTCAGGAGTTGGAGGCCATCCTGGCCAACATGGTGAAACCCTGTCTCTACTTAAAAAAATACAAACAATTAGCTGGGCACGGTGGCACATGCCTGTAATCCCAGCTACTTGGGAGGCTGAGGCAGGAGAGTCGCTTGAACCCGGGAGGCGCAGGTTGCAGTGAGCCAAGATCGCACCACTGTACTCCAGCCTGGGCTGCAGAGCGAGACTCTAAAAACAAACAAACAAACAAACAAAAAACCCCAAATAAATACAGTGTTAGCCTTTCAGGTCAAATGCCAAGTAGTACTCAACTACTCTACTATTGTTGCCAGTTTCTTTCTTTTCTTTTTTTTTTTGAGATGGAGTCCCGCTCTGTTGCCCAGGCTGGAGTGCAATGGCACAGTCTCGGCTTACTGCAACCTCCGACTCCCGGGTTTAAGCAATTCTCTTGCCTCACCCTCCTGAGTAGTTGGGATTACAGGTGACCGCCACAATGCCCAGCTAATTTTTTAATCGTATTTTTAGTAGAGATGGGGTTTCTCCATGTTGGCCAGGCTGGTCTCCAACTCCTGACCTCAGGTAATCCGCCCGCCTCGGCCTCCCAAAGTGCTGGGATTACAGGCTGCTGCCAGTTTCTTAAATGAGTTAGTAAAGACTTGGAAGAAACGTGAACCTGATCTGAAACTCAGCGCAAAGAATCAGAAACAGCCTAAGTCAGGCAAATTTCAAAGCCTGAAATGTCTGTAGAGTTGCACTGAATTTATGGAGACAGTAGCTTCTCCTGCGGCATAGAGATCTGGGCAATTCATTGTAATGCCATTGCAAGCGCTCCTTTGGTTTCTGCCATTGACCACACTCTGGAGAGGAAACTGTCTCCCTGCTGATCTCAGGTTGCACAGTGTCAGTGAGCAGGAAAGGCCCTTCCACAGCTTGTCTAGCCTGGATAGCCTTGGGCAGGGATGCATGTGATGGATCCAGCCACCAAGTCTCCTCTGATTTGGGATAGCACACAATGCAAGGGACCCAGCACCTGTCTGCCAATATGGGAGCAATATCTGGAAACTGGTGTGTTATTACCAAGAACTGTTTACCTTAACCACAGTATCAGCTTTAGGCAGAGCAAACCATAGTCAAACCGTTTGCCTTTAAAAAAAAATATTGTCTTCTTGCCGGTCACATGTGTCACTTCATTCTTGAACAGATCTACATTTGAAGGACACCTGGACTACAGCCGGTGTGGCTGAATGTTAGCACTTTAAACCCAGATGGCGATACCGCCCCACACAGGACTTACAAGACACAAATGGAAAAAACATACTTTGTGGTTCTGTGCCGAGCACCATCATCAGAGTCTTCAGGAAGAACTTTTAAGGGTAGCTCCAGTGAACTCACCGTCCTCATTGCTGCTGGAGTCTACACTGCATCCCTGCCTCCTACAGTCCCTGCCTCCTTCATCTTGCAGCGAGAGCCCCCTTTTTTTCAAATACAAATGTGATAGTTGTCACTTCCCTTCCTAAAACCCTTTAGTTGCTTTCCACTGCCTTGAGGGTGAAGTCAGACCCTTCCCCACTGCCGACCACTGTGCCTCACCCCTCCCCAACCCTCTCCGTGTTCCTAGGATTTGCTGGGTTCCCTCGCTGCACATTATGCAGGCCGCTCCCTCTCCAGAACTCAGCCTAATTCTCAGTCATCCTTTGTTTGTTCGTTTATTTATTTTGAGACAAGGTCTCACTCTGTCTCCCAGGCTGGAGTGCAGTTGCATGATCACGGTTTACTGCAGCCTTGGACTCCTGGGCTCAAACGATCCTGCTGACACAGCCTCTGTGTAGCTAGGACTACAGGCATGCACCACCAAACCTGGTGTTTTTTAAATTTTTTGTAGAGACAGTGTCACTTTGGTGCCTGGGCTGGTCTCCAACTCCTGGGCTCAAGTGATCCTCCTGCCTTGGCCTTCCAAAGCTCTGGGATTACAGATGTGAGCCTCTGTGCCTGGCCTCTACTCATCCTTTAAGCTTCACCTCCTCCAGGAAGCTTCCCTGAGTCTGGGTATGAGATACTATGGAAGAAGTGACATGGAGGGATACTAGATGCGGTGGTGAACAGATCCCATCCCACTCTGCCACTGTATGTTAGCTGAGGGAGTTTCCCAGGCCCTTTAATGTAATGGCACCTTTATTATTTATTTATTTATCTGAGATGGAGTCTCACTGTGTTGCCCACGCCGGAGTGCAATGGCGTGCTCTTGGCTCACTGAAACCTCCGCCTCCCAGGTTCAAGTGATTCTTGTGCCTCAGCCCCCCAAGTAGCTGGGACTACCGGCATGCGCCACCATGCCTGGCTCATTTTTAATTTTTGTAGAGACAGGGTTTCACCATGTTGCCCATGCTGGTCTTGAACTCCTGGTCTCACATAATCCGCCTCCCTCGGCCTCCCAAAGTGCCGGGATTGTAGGGATGAACCATCGCGCCCAGCCATAGTGGCACCTTTAATGAAGTCTAGAACAACTCAGCATATGGACTCCGTGAGGAAATGAAACCAATGCATTCCCTGACATTAATTGAGCCTGAGAACAATCTGAGTTGTAGGAGTTTCTGCCACTCCCTCTGATTCTTCATCTGTGGATGAAGAGAATCTGCCCTCGATAGAGAGCTGGGCTGAGTTCCAGTCCTCTTGACTCTCCTGTATAGCTTTGGACACAGAGGCTCTCCTGCTTCTGAGCTTCTGTTTCTCTGCCTCTAAAATGAAGGGTTAAGCTTAGAGGACTCTTAAGACCTTTCTGGGGAGCCAGGTGCTGTAGCTCAAGCCTGTAATCCCAGCTTTTTGGGACCCCGAGGTGGGAAGATCGCTTCAGCCCAGGAGTTCAAGACCAGCCTGGACCATATAGGAAGACCCCATCTCTACAAAAAATTTAAAAATTAGCCAGATGTGGTGGTGTGTGCCTGTATTCCCAACTACTCAGGAGGTTGAGGTGGGAGGATCACTTGAACTCAGGAGGTTGAGGCTGCGATGACCTAGGATTGTGCCATGAACTCTGGTCTAGTCGGGGCAACAGCGTGAGACTTTGTCTAAAAAAAAAAAAAGATGAGATCCTTCTCAGTGCCTGTTATTCTGTGATTATGTGGATTTACAAGGCCACAGGACAGAATGGTTCCAGATGCCAACTGGCTTATAAGGCCCAAGGTCACTTGAAGGGAAATCTGGATGGGCGGTGGCACCAGACTGCAAGGCATATGAGTGTGGACAGACATGCGAAAGACCACCCCCTGATTAGTGCCCCATTCCACCTGGCATCTCGTTGCCCTCATGCTCACCCTGTCGTGGGCTGATATGGGGAGGGGCTGTGCTGATGAAGTGCCTGGGGCCGCACGCGCTGTGGGAGTGTGGGTTGTGCTCTTTGCTATCAGAGCTGGCTTTATGGTTGTGTGTTTTTGAAGACTCTGCCTTTCGCTGAGTAATCAGGCACCCCTGTGACTCTATAAACCTCTGGCCGAGGCCAGGGAGGAGGTGCTCCTCTCTGTTGGCCACAAAGAGTGACCTTGGGGAAGGCAGAGAGCACCTGCCTCAGGTGAGCAGGGCATGCAGGAGGCAGAGTGCTGTTTTCAGTGCAAGGTGACTGGGCCTGTCGCACACCACCAAGTTGCTTTCAAGGTCACGGGCACAGGTAGCCTCCTCTGTGGAGCTTGGAGGAGCATGGAGGCCCTGATTCCAGAGGGAGAAGGGGCTAAGCAGCCCTGGCTGTCTGTTTTCCTGGAACGCACCTCAGGCAATCCCACAGTCCAGTGTGCTGGTGATGTTCTGTGGGGTGCATGATATCAGGGTCAGACAGCCCTGGCTTTTTAGAGGCTCGGCCTGTAGTGGTGAATTTGATATTTTTGGTAAACCCCAGCTTCTTCCGTTTTTGTTTCCAAGGAGTCGGGATTCTCAGGGGAGACCAGTGTCCCGGTTCACCCTGGCTGAAGTTCCTTTTCAGTTTCAGTGCCTCCCCAGTGCCCGTCTCCCGCACCCCGGATGCATTCCTCACTGGTTGTCATGGAAGCTCCAGGTGCTGAACACCTTTCGCATTTTCTCCAGCAGCTGCTCAGCTGGGGCTGGGGAGGAGAAACAGGGAACTCACCCAGGAAAGTGATGGCTGAGTTTGAGCTGCTGTTGAGCTGGAACCCTCTACCGTGGCTACATGTGTGTGTGGGGAGATGAACCCCGGAAACTCAGGCTTCCAGGAGCCCCAGGGCAGTGGGGCCTGTGCCGTGTGGACAGTGACCCTCAGTGTTACATGGAGCTCAGTGGTACCAGGCACTCCCCTGGGCATGATGCCATTGATCTTCCCAGTAGCCCCGTGGAGAAGCATGTATCATGTTTCCCATTTCACATGGGAGAAAACTAAGGCTCAGGAAGATTACGTGCATTTCCACACCACTTCTCAGTGGCAGAGGTGGGGAGAAGCCTTGGACAGTCTCTTTACAAAGTTCCAATTTATAACAAGCAGGTGGTGACAGATACAGGGTTTGTAGTTCGAAATTCATGTCATTTTCTCGTCTATCAACTGCCTACCCAGCTACTAGCAGGAAAAGAGTCAGGCTCTGCCGCCTGTGACTGATCTTCTCTCCATGAAAGGAGGCAGGGAAGGCAAAGGTCGTCTGTGAAAGGTGTGTGCTCCCCACTGAAGTCCAGTTGGCCCTCACAAGCCAGGCAGGTGTGTGGGATGGTGTTTCACAGGTGAGGACCTTGGAAGGCTCAGGAACGTGAAGTCCCTTGCCCAGGTCACACGTCTGATGAGGGCCGGAGCTGGGGTTTGGCCAGCTCCTGATTTTAACATCCTTGACTTACTGCTTCCAGAGCTATTGTGAGGATTAAACAAAATGAAATAAATAAGTACCGAAGAGGAGAAAAGGGAGAGGCAGAAGGCTAAGCAGAAAGAACGTTTTGAAAGCATGTAACGCAGAGCCTAGGGCTTGATGGGAAGGTTCTCTCTACTGTAAGATAAAATAGTATCCCCCCCTTGCAAACTCCCTGAGTACAGAAGATGTGTATTCCCAAAACAGAACCAATCCCACAGATAGAGATGTGGACATAGACACCCATAGGCATAGATATAGACAGGGACATAGATCTGTACGTACCACATGGCAGGGTATGGGCAGTGCCTTAGAATGGGAACATTAGAAATTAAAGCTGCTGGTCTTGACTCTGCTTCTCAGGTAGTGGCTGGGTGACCTTGGGAAAATAACTGCACGCCTCTGGGCCTCTGTTTTCTCACCTGTAGAACTAGAAGACACAGCCTCTTGGAAGGGACCTTGGGAATCTCATGCCCCATCCCCTTCATGAGGAAACTGCCATCTGGAGAGAGGAAATGGCTTGTCCAGATCGCAGAGCTATTTTTAGTGGCCAAACAAGCACTAGAACCAGATCTCCAGGCCCAACTCTTTGTACTCTGGTAAGAAATCCCAGCTCTTACAAGCACAATAGCTGAGAGGAACTCCGAGAAGACAAGAGGGACGCTATTCTTTTATTCCACGTGGAAATGGCCCTTGGCCCTACCAAGTAAGGCAGCAAAGTGCAAAGCCTGCGGTAATGGGAGGTGCCCATCTGCACTGCTGGTGCAGAATGCTAAATTATTCAGGACCCGCCAGGCGCCTCTGCTGGGGGAGAAGCCTGCCAGGGAGCTCGCGTTTGGATGCAGAAGCCTGAGCCCTCTCTGGGACCTGGTGCAAGGAAATGTGTCCTGGATAGATTATTCCAAACTGCTCCTCGTCCCAGTGCCCTAATTAGTGCTCTTTGCCTGCCTCGTGTAGCTTGGGTGTTTGCAGGGTTGGTAGATGCCCGCACCGGCGCCCCCCTGCAAACATCTGGCCCTGGGGGCAGATGCAGTATTGCAGGACATATCAGTGGGACAGGCCTTTAGTTCAAAGACAACCTGCTCACCCTGCAAATGAGGAAACAGACCTGGGGTGAGGGCAGCCGCTTCCCTGTGACTCACAGCTGAGCATTGAAGTCCAGAAGAAAAAAATCACTCCTGGGATGCCTTCCCCAACTTTACTAAACAGAAATAATTGCTCGCTCTTCCATGTTCCATTAACACTGATAATCTCACTCATGGCTTTGTTTCAATCAGAGATTGGCAAACTTTTACCATGCAGGACCTGGCAGTAAATATTTCAGTCTCTGTTGCAAATACTGAGCTCCGTCAGCGGAGCATGAAAGCGATCACAGGCAATACACAAACAAACGAGCATGGCCATGTTCCAATAAAACTTTATTTATGGACACTGAAATTTGAATTTCATTTAATTTTCATGCATTAAAAAATGTTTTTCTTTTTTCTCCTTACCACTTAAAAACGTAAACATCATTCTCAGCTCCCGTGCTATGCAAAAAACTAGCAGCCGGCTAGACCTGGCCCCTGAGTACAGTTTGCCACTCCCTGGGTTAAATCCTTGTTGTTCTTGCTAGTCTGCACTGAGGCAGCACCTTGGTCCCCTTTATCCCCACAACTTGTTGGTTGAATGAATGAATCTGGTAATTTGCACTAAATGCAGACTCATGTAATAATCATTATTAACTCCTTAAACAATCTTTTGAGCGAGGGAGGCAGAAGAGGCATTATTGCTCCTCTTTTACAGACAGAACTGAGGCCATAGGACTGGTCCATGGGATGAACCGCAGGGATTCTGATTCCGACTCCAGCGAGTGTTGCTGTGACCAAGGTCTGAGCGGGCTGCCCTGGTGGCTGGGCCTTCTCAGTTGCCGAGGGAAGTTCCAAGGAGCCGGGCCAGCAGGATGGCTGGATGAAAGAGAATTCGTTCAGCAGCACATCTTTCAGTTGTGAAAATAGGAACAATCTGGTGCCTGCCTGGGTAAAAGGCCTGTGGCAGAATGGTTTGGTCTCCTTCCTACATCTTTCTGGCATTGCACTCTTTGAATGAGAGGCAGAAGTGTCTGTTCTGTTGAGAGGGAATTGTTTCACATAGCTAAAATTAGATGTTTTGTTTGAATTATGTTAATTTGACTTAATTGCTGGGGAATGTCAATGTTCTTGAGAAATCCAGGTGCTCTGGTGGGTCTTGGTGAATAGTAGTAATCCCTTACATTGGTGTAGCGCCTCCCAACCCAGACGCCACCATCATTATCTCATTTGATCTCTCATGACAAACTCAGAAGGGCAGCAACCCCGAGGAGGTGATCCCTGCTTTTCTGGACTGAGAAGCCGGGGTCCTCACTCATCAACTTACATTCCCTAGGTGACAGCTCTCAGGAGGCAGAGCTGGGACAGGAACATGTCTGATTTCTCTATGGCTTCTACTCTACCGGGCTATATTTTAAACACATTGTCCCCTTTTTATTTTTTTAAGTTTTCAATTTTTATTTTTGAGACTGAGTCTTACTCTGTTGCCCAGGCTGGAGTGCAGTGCCGTGATCTCTGCTCACTGCAACTTCCGCCTCCCAGGTTCAAGTGATTCTCCTGCCTCAGCCTCCCGAGTAGCTGGGATTATAGGTGCCTACCACCATGCCTGGCTAATTTTTGTGTTTTTAGTAGAGATGAGGTTTCACCATGTTGGCCAGGCTGGTTTTGAACTTCTGACCTCAAGGGATCTGCCTGCTTCGGCCTCCCAAAGTGCTGGGATTACAGGCATGAGCCACCACGCCTGGCCCTTCTTTCATTTTTTTGACATGTAGGCAAGGCTGGCTTTAACAGTGGACAACCTGTCCAGTTGCATGAGGTCCTGCCCTTAAAAGCGTCCTGTGCTTGTTTCAGTGCTCTGTTCTGTGTTAAAATTATTCATTGCTTTTTAACAAGGGGTCCCACATTTTCATTTTGTCCTGGGCCATGCAAATTACATAGCCAGTCCCGGCTGTAAGATCATCTTCATGGGCTAGCACTTGTATTTTTCTATCCAGTTAACCTTGAGTGTGATCTAATCTTGACCATGGCTGCTAGGATGTCCAGAGAAGCTTCTTTTTATAAACACCTCCCCCTGAACCTGTCTGAAGGTGTAATTCCCATGAGGCTTCTGGTGAGAAGGCCAGGTCAGCTGGCTACTCCTGTTCTGTTCACCTTTGCCTCTGGACTTTGTCTCTGTGCAGGCAGGGATGATCTATACATCAGAGGTGAGGCTGAAGATGCAGGGGTGTGTCTGTGCCCTGCCCAGGGCAGGGGCACCAGGCTGGATGCAGAGTAAACCTTTGGGTACTGTCTTCCAGGTGAGGTAGCTAGGAAGAGCCACCTCAACTCTCCAGGTCTGGTGCAGACTCAATTCTCTATTAGTTTTCGTTATTTTGCCAATGACATTTGGGATTGTTTGGTAAGTCGTACAGTGGGTTTGAGGAGTGGGTGTCTGGTACCGCTGTGGACTCTGTCGCCTTCCAGAATGTCCATGCACGTGCTCTTAGTTGACTGTTTTACAGGAATCGCAATAGCCTGGTCGCTGACCTTCTGCTGAGTGCCAGGCTGTGTGCCCAGCTTTCTTGCCCAGGCCCAAGCCTCCTGTCCCTGTCCTCTCCCTCATATGGCCATGGCCTTACTTGCCTTAGCTCTGTTCCTCAGGCACACCTACCTGGCTCCTGTCTTCAGGCCTTTATGCTTCAACCTGTCCCTGTCTTCTCTGCAGCCACGAACAAAGCTAGTCCACTGCTTTTTGTTGTCCTTGGCTCAGATGTTGCTTCCTCAGAGAGGACTGCCCAGACAAGTGTAGCACAGCGGCTGTGTCACCGCCCACCCCACACCGTCACCCACCTGCTCTGTCACATCATTTTGTTTCATTTTCTTCACTATCTGGAATGGTCCTATTTATTTCTGTTTTACTGTCCGTCTCTCTCTTCCTGCACTAAAAAATAAATTCTGTGAGAGCAGAGGCTTTTTCTGTCTCTTGAACTGGATTTCCAGAGTCTGGAGGAGTGCCTAGCACACGGCCAGGTCTCTATAAGTGTATGTCCAACAAAACGATGGGTCAACACCACAGTCTTGCCGCTGAGGCGCTGTGAGCATCACTTCCTAGATGGGGCAGTTCAGACCCCGGAGGAACCCAGCAGCTCGCCCAGGGTCTCAGCTGGAAGGAAGGCTGTTGTCTGCACCCCCAACACACATCCGCCACCCTCAGCGTCCTGCTGGCCACCACGAGCCTGTTCCCTGCCCCAGCCTGGAGCATGAGGTTGGTGGTTAGGAGGCCACAGTTTGGACCGAGGTGTGTGCTTCTCCAGAGGGCCCCACCCTTCTTACCTGCCCTGTGAGATCGTGATTTCTTTCCCAGAGCCCTTCTCTGACAGTGTGGAAGTTCCGTAACATATTTTAAAAATTATTATTTTTTCTAAAGACTGGGTCTCACTATGTGGCCCAGGCTGGTTTTGAACTTTCAGCCTTAAGCAATCCTCCCGCCTCGGCCTCCCAAAGCACTGGGATTACAGGTGTGAGCCACTGTGCTCAGCCCATAAAGACTCTATTTTTTTTTAAGTTGGTCACAGAAGTTATTCTGAGTAGCAGATTTGAAAATATGAGTCTTTCCATGAAATCCCTTACGGTTTTACATTGATCAAATGGCCTTTATTGAAACAAATTCTACCAAAGCTGTCTGATCCCCTCACACATGGTAAGTATACATGAAATAAACGTCTGCAAAGCTGTGCTGAAAAGTTAAACGTGGTGCAGCCAGGGGAGGGCTTACCATTCCCCAAAAACCTTTCATCTTCATCTCGGTTTCTTAATAAACGTGACACGTGCGATGAGGGGTCAGGGGACTTTAGGCCTTCCCTTCCTAGTGCGTTCTTTAGCCTTCAGGCTGGAAACCAGCCCTTTAGTGGTGTGACGGTCACGTGCAGGTTTGCGATTTGGACAGGCCTGGCGGGGATCGGCTAGGTACCACGTACTGGCTGCGCGAACCTGGAACTACTCACTTAGTGCGGCTTTCTTAACTGTAAGACAGGTTATCAGTCCCTCTTTGACCTCTCCATGTGTCTGTGGGGTTTCAAGGTTAACTTCAATGCACTCTGGCCCCAGGGGTACCGTCAGTGTCAGCCCCTCTCCGGGTGGGGCCGATCCCTGGGCGAGGCGCCGCTGCTGAGCGGCCAGAGAACCTGGGTGGGGACAGGGCCCGCTGGCCATGGCCTGCGCGTCCCGGAGAGGGGCGGGTGCCTTGGCTGGAGTGCAGGCAGCACTCCAAGTGCTGCAGACAGGGCCGTCCCGGCGCCTCGGGAGCTCAGCGAGGGAGGGCGGCCGCCGCTCCGAGCTCTAGGACAAGGAAGTCGGTTTCTATATTTGAACAGAAGGATTGAGGTGAGGGGATTGGAGAGGTCGCGGGACGTGTGTGTGGGGCCAGGCGCGGGTGTGTGCGCCTGGGCGCACGCCGGCCTCTCCTGGGAGCCTCGGATGCAGCCCGAGGAATGAAGGCGAAGTGGGTGTGCTCGGCCTCTTTTCTTGTGCCGGCTGCCTCCCAGCCCCTGCGCCGTGTAACACTAGATGATCTACAAAACACTGCCAAAAGGAAAAAAGCAATATGCGGCTGTCTCGGGGGAAATGGCGCCCATAGTGCAGTGGTGATAAGTGGGAGTCCCTCCTCCCCCTGCAAAGCGTTTTCTCCTAGGAGCAGCAAGGAGGCGTCTCAGTTGCTTGGGAAGAGGGACCGGCTAACCCAGATTCATTCCATCGTCACTCACTGCATCCCTGGCACAGCAAGAGAAACGAATGGCCATGGGAAGCGGCCGCTTAATACTGCGCAGTTGTGCCGTCTGCCGAGCCTTGCCATTGGAGCTGGGCTGCCTACTGGGAAGAGCCAGGAGTTTGGAGTTGGATAGATCTAAGGTCAAGCCCAGGTTCCATCAGGTATCACCTGGCAGAGTCCCTTGTAGCCATCTTGGCAGGCCCGTGGTGACTTTCTCAAGAACTTTTGGAGGCCCAGTGTTGGGTACACCCATCTCTATCCATGCTGACCCATCCTTTGCTGATCCCTTGCCTCCTCCTGCCTCTGGTTCTTCAGCCATGCCTGCTGCCACCAGCCTCTAAGCTGGGACCTGGTGCCGCTGGCTCCCAGTGCCAAGGGGCCACAGAGTATTTAGGGTCTCCTGTGGGGGAGAAGAGGTGCAGGAGCCCCTGCATCTGGGTGACCAGGGCTTAGAGGAACAGGACAGGAGGGCTTGGAGTTCAGGAAGAGAAAGGGCAGGAAGAGGGGAACCCGGTCATCCAGAACCCTTTCCAGTCCAGCTCTGCTCCCTCCCCCACCCCATCCCAGCTCCATAAATGGACTGAGGCAGGTGGCCCTGCTGGGCCCATCCTCTCTAGACCACCAAAGACCACCACCTGGTCTCTCCTGAGAGTGCTGCGCTGGGACGGTGCGTCTTGTTCCATAGTCAGACTGTGGGGATACATTGCAAGTGCCTGGAGGAGTTGCCCAGTGGAAGGTCAGTCGTGATGGTGGAAATGACACTGGGTATTTTTCCAACTTTGAAATGGGAAGATCAAAAGCAGGAACTCGCTGAGAGGCAGAGGCTGACCGTGAAGGAGAAGCAGTGGGAGACAAGGAGGCCAGAACCCAGAAAGCACAATTTCCACTGGTCGTTTTTTTTCTTAGCCAGTGCTGAAGAGATGGGCTGCTGTGACAGAGGCAGATGAGGGCTTCCCTAGTGACAGATCGACCAGGGCCACAAGGACTCTGGTCACCCCCTTGTTAGCACACCTTTTCTGGAGGAGAGAGCAAGGTGGAATGAACTCACCTCCATCCTATTCCTGCTCTCCGACACGCTCTGAAAGAAGTGGATGCTTACTCACCACCACAGTGCCTGCTGAGGGGGCTGTGGGCAGGTGACCCGGATGTGCCGCCAAGATTTTAAGAAAAGGGACTTTGCTAAGTGGTTCTCACTCCCAACTCACCACCTTTGTCCTGGGCCAGTTGCAACCCTTCAAATTCAATTATGATGGATGTGAGAAAAAATATAAGATCTGCAACAGAGGCCTTCGAGATAAGTGGCTGCGGGCCTTGCTCTGAAGGCGGCCACAGGAGGCTGTTTTTGTTGTAGCTGTAGTCCAACGAGAGTGTCCCCGAGACAGTTCAGGGTGCAGGCCCCATATCTGATCCACCCCTAAGTGTGGCTGCCCGACTCCCTCCCTGCCTGCAGGATGTCCAAACATCTGAGCCGTTGCCTTTCAAGGTCCCGCTGTTCCCTGTTGTCTACAGGTACTTAGTACTTAGGAGCCCATGTGAGTGAGTGTGTGTGCACGTGTGCTTGTGTGTGTGCATTGTGTGTTTGTGTGTGTAGGGGGAGGTGTTGGTTTGAGCTTGGCTGGGTCTGTTTGGCTCCTGGAGTAACTTGTCCAGCCAAGGCTCCAGGTTTTCCAGCCTCCCCGTGGTTCAGCATATGAAGCAGTCATGCTGGTGACCAGGTTTCCCCAACAAAGGCACGAGGCGCTTAGGGAAGCGAAGCTGGGGCTGCAGTGCCCAAGGTCTCTGAGGTCCAGTGCTGTGAAGCTGGCCGGGCCCAGGCTGCACTGCATAGCTGTGCAGTCTGGCAGGAGCCCCTGCCGACCCCTGAAAATACCAGTGAGCCTCAGCCTGACACTTGCCAGCTTGCAGAGGGCTTGGCTGTGGTCTGTGCTGTTTAATTGTTTCCTTGTGGAGGCATCATGATTTCAGCAAGGATTTGGACTAGCCTAGCTTGGATGCAACTCCTGGCTCCGCTGCTTGTAACCACAAGCCAGTTAACCCTTTTCAGCCTCAGTTTCTTGTCTGCAAAATGGGGATAAAATTACTAACAGGGTGGCTTATAGGGTTATTGTGAGGATTAGGATGAGATTGTGAATGGGCTGTGCCTGTTTCACCAGCCATGCTGAGTGTAACTCATTCACCAGTGCTGACATCACCACCTTCAGTTTGCAAGTGAGGAAAGCGAGGCCTGGGAAGGAGGCATCCCTAAGAGAAAGTGGCACCGTCAGGACGCGATGCACCCAATATGACTTCAAAACCATTCTTATGGGGAGGTACCCAAAACGCAGTTAGAGATGATGACTTTGCATGCAGGTTCGGGGTGATCAGGAAGAAAATGTACTCACTTGTTTCTTTATAGACAAAATCCATCAAATCTTTTAAATAGAATAGTGACTTTTTAAGTTTTTTTTTTTTTTTTTTGCAAAGAAAATGAATGGTAATGGAGAGAGAGCTCAGGTGGAATGAGCAGGTGACAAGAACGGCTCTTTCCGCATGGCTGGGCTTCAGCCTCCCCTCTGCAGCGTGCCCACATGAGAGACTTCTTTTCCCTTGAAGAGGACTGAGGATTTAATACTGTGTTTTTATAAACGATGTTACCCATGGTTCTGCCTCAAGATCTCTGCCTTTGTTAGCAGAGACATAGACCCTGCAGACTCCCCAGCAGGAAGCCAGATGGGGGTGGTTCCAGAGGGTGGCTATGCTTTGAGGCTTGGGCGCGGTGGGAAGGGTCCCCAGCAGATCTTCTGCAGGCAGCTCCAGGGAGACACCTGGGCGTTATTGAGTCTTTGTGAAGGTATCTCCTTTTGGCTTGTTTTTAAGGTCCCTTTGTAATCCAGGCTGAGATTTGTAAGGTGAGGACTCCCCACTCCCTGCTTGGGGCACACCCTAGGGACAATGGACGTGCTCCCCACGGCTCCAAGGCCTCTGACATGGGGCTTCTGCCCTCACTGCACCTTCACCGGGCATGACCTTCCAGAAATGTGGCTTATTTTGTAGGGAGGAGCCGGGGTCTGGAACTGGGGCTGGATGAGAACCCTGGCCGGCCTGCACTGCTTGTGCGGCTCCCGGCACTCTTTGGACTAGGCTTCCTTTTCTCTGACATGAGAAAGAGCAGCATGGGGGATTGAATGGGAGAGCTGCACAGAGGCCTTGCCTGGGCCCAAAGCAAATGGAAAGCAGGCCGGGATGGGCGGTTGGGTGAACGGTGCTGTGTGTGCTGACTGGGCTCAGGCCCCTCAGCCGTGACAACGCTGCTTTTCGGCTGTGGGCGACACTGCTCTTTGGCTGTGGTTGAGCTCTGAGGCCCCCAGGGGGTCGGCTCCTCTCCTCTGCACAAGATGTTCAACTTGAAGTCATCTTGCAGCTTTTTTTTGGAGGAAGCATTTTGTATGACTAAGACGACGAATCAGCCTGGGCAGTGCTGGCTCGTCTGTTTCTGAAATATTAAACACTCTCCGAAGTCGATTAGACTGAGCAAAGTGAGGACAGCAGCTAATACATAATAAACACATCTGGGGCTGCTGCAGCCCTGTCATCTGGAGTGTGGGTGCCTGGCCCGGGCCCTCCCTTCCTCCATCCCAGGGGACTCCAACCAAGTCTTGCTCTGTTGCCCAGGCTGGAGTGCAGTGGCATAGTCTCAGCTCACTGTAACCTCCATCTCCCAGGTTCAAGCAATTCTCCCTCCTCAGCCTCCTGAGTAGCTGGGATTACAGGGACGCACTGTTAATTTTTGTATTTTTAGTAGAGATGGGGTTTCACCATGTTGGCCGGGCTGGTCTTAACCTCCTGGCCTCAGGTAATCCATCCGCCTCGGCCTCCCAAAGTGTTGGGATTACAGGCATCAGCCACTATGCCCGGCGCACACAGAGGTTTTCTATCAGGGCTGAGATGCGTGGTGTCTTAGCTTGCTAGGGCTGGGGTAACAAAGTCCCACAGACTGGGTGCCTTGACCAGCAGACATTTATTGTCTCACTCTTGTGGAAGCTGGAAGTCGAAGAACAAGGTATCTCCAGGGTCGGGTCCTTTGGCGAACTGTGGGAGAGCATGCGCCCAGCCCCCTCCTGGCTCCTGGTGGTCTGTTGGTAATCTTTTACATTTCTTGGCTGGTAGAAACATCGCTCCCCGATCTCCGCCTTCTTCCTCATGTGGTGCTCTCCCTGCGTCTGCCTCTGTGTCCACATTTCCCCTTTTTATACAGACACCATAGGCCAGACGTGGTGGCTCACATCTGCAATCCTGGCGCTTTGGGAGGCTGAGATGGGAGGATGGCTTGAGCCCAGGAGTTCGATGCTGCAGTGAGCTGTGATCATGCTGCTGCCCTCCAGCCTGGGTGACAGAGGGACCCTGTCTCTAAACATAAATAAATAAATAACATCAACTATAGCTCCAGCGGCTGCCTCGATTCTGCGGAGGTTAGGAGGCTGATCAGCAGCCCCGCCCTTCAGCAGCTTCTAGTCAGTGGGAGAGAGAAGATGCAGCCTCATAAATGCATGAGAGAATAATGCAAGGGCGATGGGAAGGTGCCCTGGACCTGTACAGTGTTCCTTCTGGAAGCTTCTGGGTGTAGGTCATGGTAGCAGAGGCGTCCTAGAGCCAAAGGTGTGGCCCGCGAGGGGCAGACAGATGTGCTCCGTGGGACCCGGAGGCTGCAGAGACGGCCAGCCCTGAGGAAGGGGCTCGCTGGAGCCTGAGTTGAGATTGTTGAGAGAACAGGATGCGGGGTGGGCAGACAGCCCCTGTGCCCATTCGAGAACCAGGAGGGCCGGGGAGCAGCTCATCCTTGATTCCAGAAGGAGCGTTCTTCAAGCAGAGGCTCCAACCCATGGCCCCCAGCAACACCACGTGCCCACATGCTCAGCTGCCATGCAGAGCCCTGGTGCCATGGCCAGAGCGCCGCCCACAGAAACAAAAGCTTGGTCAGCTAAAGCCAGGGACTCGGCTGACGTGTGTGCTGGTCCCACCCCTTCCACCCGCCTCTTCCAGCTCAGCTTTGAGTGGGCTCACATTTATTTCATTGGCCTCCTCTGAAACACGTCGACCCATCATCCAGCAAATGTTCCCTCACGCTGGCCATGCGTTCTTAGCCCCCGGCAGCTTTGTCCAGTAACCTTACATTTCTCATGCAGCTCCTTCCGTGATCCATGGGGCTACAGCTCAGAGAGGCCCCTTGATATTGTGGGGTGAAGCATCCTCAGTCACAGGGGCTGAGGCCCAGGGAGTGCTTTAGGATGGAGGGATGCTCGTGTCCCTGGAACCTTGCTTGGGGTATGAGTCATGAGTGGAGCTCGGAGCATGTCATCTGAATGAATGAACACAAGTGAATAATGGAGAAGGTGACTCGGCCTTGTTTTCAGAAGGGACTGAGGGTGGACTTGCATAAAAAGACAGTGCTCATTGAAATCTCTCTCTCTCTTTTTTTAAAGCAAAAACTTTAGTCTGGTCATGCTTATTCTCCTCCTCACCTTCACACTCATAATCTCAGGGGCATTTGGTAAAGACTGGTGTCCCCGCTGGATCTCTCAGCCTCCTCATTTCATTCAGGGCACAGAGGTAGGGCCCTCTGTTGGTAGGGCTGCTGGGGGTGTTACTTGCAAAGGGGTCTTTGAACTGCCTGAATCCCTAAAATGGTTTTAGGCCTCTAGGGCACTGGTTAGAATGCCAGGGCCTGCCCTCTCTACCTGCTGAATTGGATTCTCCAGGGGTAAGACTTAAGAATCTGGATCTTAGATCCTTTCTTCTTAGGATCCTCTTAGTAAGTCATCTGTACACTACAGTTTGAGAATTATTGCACTCAGAGGCCAACATTATTGCAAAATAATTGAGCTTTTGGATGTATAGCAATATTGAAAATATAAGCGAGCCCCAGTTACCATTTTGACTGAACCAGCTCTTCCTATAACCTGGGTCAGTGAATTGCAGTCTGGTGTTAGCTGACGGTGGCCTGTGGAGCGTGATGTCCAGAGGTGCCCCCAGTCCTCGGCACAGGCTGCTTTTCCCACAAGGCAGCATTTCTCAGCATGGTCCTGGTCCTGGTCTTCTCTGGTCAGTGTTTAAGGCCCAGGTTTTTCTTTCTTTCTTTCTTATTTTATTTTAGATGGTCTCACTCTATCACCCAGGCTGGAATGCCATTGTAAGATCACTGCAGCCTCTGCCTCCCAGGCTCAAGTGATCCTCCTGCCTCAGCCTCCCAAGTACCTGGGACAACAGGCGTGCACCACCATACCGGGGTAATTTTCAGGTCCCATCTTTTAAAATGCAGCCTCTGGGTTGTGCCTCAGAATGACTGAATTAAGATGTCAGAGGATGGGGTCCTCAAATCTGCATTTTAAGCAAGATCCCTGATGATTCTTCTGCCCAGTGAAGTTCAAGGAGCCCAGCACTCTCCTCCCTGCCTGAGACCCTGAGAAGGGGGAGGGGCTTCTGCCAGTCCTGAGTCAGAACATCAGGGATGGAAGGGAGGGGGCCATCTGGTCCAACCATGCAGTTTTAGGGATTAGGAAGAATTCGTTTTCTGACACCTCCCACTCTGGGTTTTGATTTTTTTCTTCCTTTCCCTGCTTGACCTGGGTGCTCAAACCCTGGGTTTTTCCATTCCTTCTCCCCTGTCTGAGACTCATCTTTCTCATTCCTTTTGCTTTCGTTAAATAGACCTTAGGTGCAGTGTCTCCCATCTGAAAGTTCGAGTGACTGTTATACAATTTGTTCCAGAAACTTTGCTCTCTGCACACCTCCCACCCTGAACATTTCTAAGCTCTTTTTAAAAAGATTTTGAAGGGAACAGTTTTGATGCAGTGATTCCTTGTCCCAGGCTTTAGTGAGCTTTGTAAATTATGTATCAGACCAGGGTCGATAGCGTACGGCACATGATTTAAGATTCCTACCAGATCTGCTGGAAGAGGTTCCCGGGCACATTTCTTAATTATTCACAAGATATATAAAGTTATAAATCATTTACAAAATGATAATAAATGCTGTGAATATTTCTGATGAGATTTTGTGCATTGTCTGGAAGCTGCATTCAGGCCTTGCTCTTTTAGAAGATCTCTGAGAGGACAAACCCTGCCTGAATAATTGCTCATCATCTTGGTGCAGTGGTTCTGAACTGGGAATGGTTTTGCCCTTCCCCACCCCCCCAGGGGACATTGGGCAAAGTCTAGAAACACATAAGATACCACAGCTGGGAGGAAGTGTGCGACCTAGTAGGTAGAGGCCAGAGACACCAAACACCCTTCAATTTGCAGGATGGCCCCTACAGCAAGGATTTATCTGGCCCCAAAGGGCCCCAATAGAGCTGAGATTGAGAAATCCCATCTCAATACTGTTATCATGGTTTTATCATTGAAACCTGCTTTAGGCCAGGCACAGTGGCTCATACCTGTCATCCTAGCACTTTGGAAGGACAAGCTGGTGGATCACTTGAAGTCAGGAGCTAAAGACCAGCTTGGCCAACATGGTGAAACCCCGCCACTACTAAAAATACTAAAATTAGCTGGGTGTGGTGGTGGGTGCCTATAATCCCAGCTACTTGGGAGGCTGAGGCAGGAGAATCGCTTGAACCCAGGAGGCAGAGGTTGCAGTGAGCCAAGATCGCACCACTGTACTTCAGCCTGGAGGATAGAGCGAGACTCTGTCTCAAAAAAAAAAAAAAAAAAAAAAAGCTGCTTTAGAAATATTATTTAACTGTCCAAAAATGTTTGTGGAGCTTTGACTGTGTGCCTTGTCCTGTACTAGGTATTGGGGATACAGAAATGAGGAACACCACCATTTCAGTGGGGGAGACAGCTGACAGCTTAGAAAGATGATGAGAAAGAAACCCAAGCAGCGTTTCGATGGAGATGTGTGATCTGCTGGAGCAAAAAGGAGGGCATCACCTAGCCTGATGCTGTGTGTGCGGTGCTGGGGGGTGCTGTCGGGTGGAAGGATGTGCTGGGCAGAGGGAATGGCATGGGAAAAGGCCTGCAAGGAGCAGGGCTTGACGCTTGGGCACTGCGAGTCATTTGCTGTGGCTGGAGTGGAGGTCACTTGGGCTGTTGTCATGTCCAGGACCCTCCTGTGCAGAAGCCTCATTTCTTAGGCATTTTAAGAGATTTGTATTAATTTTGGTATCAGGCCGGCACTGTGGGAAGCAGAGCATGGGCATGTTTGGCTCATGAGTGTCTTATTCGGGAGCGGATGTTGCCTCCTTTTGCAGAACTTCGCAGCCCCCTCTCAATTCCCCGCCCCTCCACTCTAGAACTAGCGCATCACAAGAGGAGAGGAAGAGGGGCGTCATCAGAGATGAAGGTGCTGGCCTGACACTCATCCTTCTTGGGGTCTCCTTCTGAGAGCGGTTTTTCTAGGGCCTCCTAATGGAGTCCTAGCAACTCACACCTTCACTCTTTCTCCTGGTGTTGGGGTCCGTCTCTCCCCATACTAAGAACCAATTGGTTACTTGGATGTGAAAACTATACTAGGTTAGATGCAACATTGTAGGGAGGCTCCTCAAAAAATTAAAAATGGAATCACCATAGGATCCAGTAATGCCATTTCTGGGTATATACCCCAAAGGAATTGAAAGCAGCGGCCCGAACAGATATTTTGTACAGCTTTGTTAGCTGCAGACTTATTAACAACAGCCAAAAGGTGGAATCAACCCATGTGTCTATCCATGGGTGAGTGGAAAAAGAAATGCAATGTAGGCTGGGCGCAGTGGCTCACACCTGTGATCCCAGCACTTTGGGAGGCCGAGGCAGGTGGATCACGAGCTCAGGAGTTTGAGACCAGCCTGGCCAACATGGTGAAACTCCGTCTCTACTAAAGATACAAAGAATTAGCCAGGTGTGGTGGCACGCGCCTGTAATTCCAGCTACTCGGGAGGCAGAGGCAGAAGAATCGCTTGAACCCGGGAGGCAGAGGTTGCAGTGAGCCGAGATCGGGCCGTTGCACTCCAGCAAAAAAGAAAGAAAGAAATGCAATGTAATGTATACATACAATGGAGTGTCATTCAGCCTTCAATAGCAGGAAGGATACTGCTACACCTGTCACACGGGTGAACCTTGAGGACAATGTGCCGAGTGAAATAAGCCAGTCACAAAAGGACAAATACAGTGTGATTCTTAGAGTAGTCAAATGTGCAGAGACGGAAAGGAGAATAGTGATTTCCAGTGGGAGAAAGCAATGCGGAGTTAATGTTTAATGGGTACAGGGTTTCACCTTGCAAGATTTTAAAAAGAGTTCTGTGGCTGGATGGTGGTGATGGTAGCACAGCAATGTGAATGTACTTAATGTCCCTGAACTGCACACTTAAAAATGGTTAAGGCATTGAGGTGTATCGGCTCATGCCTGTCATCCCAGCACTTTGGGAGGCCAAGGCAGGAGGATCACTTGAGGCCAGGAGTTCGAGACCAGCCTGGGCAACATAGTGAGGCCCTGTCTCTACAAAAATTAAAAGAAAAAAAAATCAGGCAAGTTTCTCCCACTGGAAATCACTATTCTCCTTTCCGTCTCTGCACATTTGACTACTCTAAGAATCACACAGTATTTGTCCTTTTGTGACTGGCTTATTTCACTTGGCACATTGTCCTCAAGGTTCACCCGTGTGACAGGTGTAGCAGTGTCCTTCCTGCTATTGAAGGCTGAATGACACTCCATTGTATGTATACATTACATTTGGTATCAAGGTTTATCAACAAGGTTTATCAGGCAGGTTTGGTGGTGCACACCTGTGGTCTCAGCTACTCGAGAAGTTGAGATGGCAGAATCACTTGAGCCCAGCGGATCCGGGCTGTAGCGAGCTGTGATCACGCTATTGCACTCCAACCTGGGTAACAGAGTGACACTCTGTCCCCCTAACCGTCGCCCCCCACCCCGCCCCAAGAAAAAGAAAGAAAATTACCTTTGGGAAAAGGTGAAGGTGTGATAGCCTAAGACAAAAGAGGAAACAGGTTCTCACTGGTGGCTCCAAGAGAAGAGGGGGTGGACTCCAGATGTCCCCGCTGAAGGGGTGTGTGCAGAGTTCCTCCAGGGTTTGGCGGAGGCCAGTGTCACGGTGGGCACCCACGTGTTCATTGAGCTGTGTGTTCAGCTGAAAGCTGCTGTGTCTCCTGTGGGAACAGAAACGGGAGGAAGGCCTGGTTCAGTAAATGCAGTTCCTGAAAATGTGCTGTTTCAAGAGGACTGTGAGCTTTAAACACTTGTTTCAAGTCCCTCCTCGGCTGTACGCTCATGAATCCAAATTCATGAGATGGGTGAGGCAGTGAGAGCTCATGGACCCCAAGCTCTTGGAGCCCTTGGGTGGCCAGGAAGGTCTCAGCCCAGAGGGTGTGTACAGCAGGTCACACGCTGGACACTTGTGGATGCCACCACCTTGCGATTGGTAGGAATGGGGGTGATCCCCTTCTGGGGCCTCAAGGCTTCTGGAAGGGGTCGCCATATTTGCAGCTGGTCCCCTCTTGCCATTGTGTGATTGGGTTAGTCAGTGTCCTGAGCCTGAGACAGATCCACGCTGAGGGGAGAAGCTGAGTTGTTTGGTTTGTGAAATGCTTATGAGGAGATGCTTTCTAAACATCCGGGTGTTGGGTCTCACGTGGATGTGGCTTTGGTCAGGGAGCCGAGGGAGTTGCAATAGGTTTCTTTGGTCCTGGATGCTCTGCACATGTGCTCTGCCATGGTTCCATGAGCGACGATGGTCCGGTTGGTGAAGGGTCTGAGTTATCCTTTCCCCAGCTGCTTCACCCTCCAAGTGCTCATCTCTCTGCAGGGCTTAATTTCCCTCCAAATCTTCCATTTATTTTATTTACGATGCAGTAACTGGCAGAAGCAGCTGCGGTTTGCTGTTGCTTTCAAAGAAGCCAAGTGTGGTTACCAGTCAGTAAATTCTGCGCTATCAGTTGAGGGGATCTCATGTGCAAGGAGGAGCCAAGGATGAGGGCGAGCAGGGAGGACTCAGCATGTGGCCGGCAGCTCCGGTGGCCGGCAGGAGGTGCACTCACAGGCTGGCTCGCCTCTGCTCCAGGGATCATCCACGGTCCCTTGGGTACAATCAAAAGAGTCTCCCAGGCATTTAAATAAAGAAACATTCTCACAGAGTTTTCACATATAACCCAATGGGAGAAATGATTTTCCATTTGGCAAGATGTGGCCTCTTGGAGGAAATGGTACCCTCGAATTGAGGAAAGCACAGAATGTGCAGCAGACTCATTCATTGTCTCAATGTCATCGAATTAGGACTCACAAACTGGCCCCCTTAGCATATGGTGAGTCCCCACATGTGTGGCAACAACCTGAAGGAAGGCACATTCGCTATTCTGGGAGGTAGGGACCTCTGTTCTGGGCCCCAGCCCAGAACCTCTAACAACTTGTATGACATCAGTGAGGCAACTTTCTGGGCCTCGGTTTCTCCCTCTGCAAAATGGGATTCATGATATCTCACCAGCAAGGGTGATGTGCACAAGGTTTATCAACCAGCCAGCTGAGGTTTTAACCAACCCAAAGCTCAGATCCTATGAGCATGACCAAAGGCAACAATGTTAGATTTCATTGTCTACTACTAATAAGGGGGAAAGTGACGAGGCATATGGCTTCATTTTAGCCAGAAAATATTTACATGCCAAAGATGCCTAGCAAGGCAACAGCCAAGGAACACACAGTTTTGAAATTACCTTTAGCTGGTGAAATTATGATGATTTTTCTTTTATTTCTCTCTGTTGAATATGCTTTCTCATCTCTTTATAATGAAAATGAATTTCTTATAATACATTTTTAATACACTGCAAAAAAATTCTCTATGTCAAACTTTCTATTTTTAGAGACAGGGTCTCTCTCTGTCATCCAGGCTAGAGTGCAGTGGTGTAATCATGGGTCACTGCAGCCTGGAACTCCCGGGTTCAAGCAATCTGCCTGTGTTACCCTCCTGAGTAGCTGGGACTATTGGTGCATGCCACCACCGCCAGCCAATTTTTAAAGAATTTTTTGTAGAGATGGGAGTCTTGCCTGTTGCCCAGGCTGGTCCTGAACTCCTGGCCTCAAATGATCCTCTTGCCTCAGTCTCCCAAAGTGCTGGGATTATAGATGTGAGCCACTGCACCTGCCCTGAATTTGGTTTTTCTTTTTTCTCCTTTTGAACTTGTTTAGTGTTTTCCTTTTTTTTTTTGTCTCAGCCTCCTTTCTCATCCCCTTTCTCTGCTCCCCTTCCTAATTTTAAAGAATTTTCACTTAAAAATAAACAAACATTTCCCCAGCCTTTTGACTTGCAAAAATTGGATATAAAATATTCCCATTCTTTTAAAAATGTTGGCCAGGCATCGTGGCTCATGCCTGTAATCCTAGCACTTTGGGAGGCCAAGGCGGGTGGATCACCTGAGGGCAGGAGTTCAAGAACAGCCTGACCAATATGATCAAACCTTGTATCTACTAAAAATACAAAAATTAGTCAGGCGTGGTGGCATGCGCCTGTGATCCCAGCTACTTGGGAGGCTGAGACAGGAGAATTGCTTGGGAATCTCCTAGGGAGACGGAGGTTGTAGTGAGCCGAGATTGCGCCATTGCACCACAGCCTGGGCAACAAGAGCAAAACTCCGACTCAAAAAAAAAATGTTGAATGTGTCCTTTACTCCCTCAAATAGGTGCTCCTCTGTCTTCTCCAGTCTGACCTGGGAAGATGACCCTGCAGGTTCACCTGGGGCACAGGCTGGGGGGCACGCGGCTTCTTCCATTTGCTCTCTCTGTTCACGGCTGGGAGGTGCTCCCTGCCTTCCAATGCACCTGCATTTCCACTCAGCCTCACCCCAGCCTTGAGGCATAGAGTTTCTAGACCCCATTTTGTAGATAAGGAAACTAAACCTTAGAAAGGTTAAATAACTCATCTTCAGCCTCCCGGCTATCAAGGACAGAGCTAAGAGCTGCACCCTGGACTGGGCAGTTCGTGTGTATCTGTATCTAGCTCTCTTATGCCCCAAGCAGGAATAATGTCCCTGGGAATCAGGCCCTTGGGAGGCCAGAGGGAGAGGGAAGAGGTTAAAGACATTTTGCCAATTTCCCCGAAATTTTGTTCCGGTTCCAAGTCACCTAGATTCACCCCGTCTGAGCAAGGCCTGGTGCTATTTGTAAAATTGGCACATCTGCTTCTGATCCGGGGAGGGACCTCTGGGGATGAGAAGGCAAATGGTGGGTTTAATGCAGGAGCGTGCAAGAGGAGGTGTGTGGAGGTGTGCATTGCTGTATGTGAAAGTGGCCAAGTGTATTTTCTAAGAAGGCATGCTCAGAAAGTTCCATGTGTCTCCTGTAAGATTCAGCAAGGAACACAGGGGTGCGGGAGAGGGAGAGGCTGAGAAACTGCCTTTGCCTGGGATCCTCCCAGGTGCCCATCCTTGGGCATTTCCCCGGAGAGCTTGGGTTCGCTTCTGCACTCGTTTCGACCGCAATGCCTGGCGTGGGCCTGGCCGTCTCTGATGGACTCAGTGGCATCTGCTCAGCCACAGAGCACAGAGCTCTGGAGATGAGTGAACACAGGCACCGAGTGAGCACTCACCACTGAATCAGCAGCAGAGTGGGATCTCCCAGGCCAGGGCTGCTGCTTCAGTAGCAGAGTTTTGAAGCGGTGTTCCCAAAGTGTGTTCTACGGGGTTCTACCAGAAACCAAACCACAGTTCCATGCTCAAACAAGCCGTGCATTTCTTTCCTGCAGGCCCTTTCGAAGCTTTTATTACTGCAGGTGTTCAGTGGGGGTTCTGTTCTGCAGTGTTCCCAAACACCTTTGACCGAGGAACCCTTTCATCATGGAGCATGTGGTAGAACTTGCTGCCCAGGAACACATTTTGAGAAACGCTACTCTCCAGGAGTGTGCCTCAGACTGTGAAACACCGCAAGCTGAAAACATGCTCATCAACGACCCCTGAATTGGATGGAGGGCTTTATTCAGTGCATAGTGTTGCCTTCCTTGTCCGGAGTCCATTCCGCCAAGACCTGGCATCCACCGGCCTGTCTTCTCCAAGCAGACATCACCCAGACAGCCCTCATCCTCACCCACACACAGAGGCCCCGACTCCTGCTGATGCTTCTGTGAGGCCATAGGTTCAGGCACCTCGATAGCATTTTGATCACTCGGGCCAGGTTTTCTAGGGTTAAGGCATTTCAGAGGTTGTTAAAATGGCAGAGGAGTTTTCTGGAAGCAGCAGTTCTGCCCGTAAACTGCTGGAGAACATCTGGCTGGCTCTCTGCAGGCTTCTCCTGGTAGCAGTACATCCTCAATGGTGCTCCAGGCACAGCAGGGGAGGTGCTCGGGCCCTGAGGCCCTTGAGGTTTTTCCTTTGGTCCCCACAGCAATCCTCAGGGGGTCACTTCCTGGGAAATGTTCTTATTAACTTGTAAAGTCCTTCACTCATTGCTTTTCCCCATGTTTGGGAGAGATGGCGACTTGAACACCATCACTTCCTGCTGGAGGCAGGTTCAGCTCTGGGCACTTGCCTGTATTCATCCTCCCAGCAGCCCATGGGTTAGGTTCTTTCATTACCCTCATGTTTTAGAGGAGGAACCTGAGGTTCAGAGAGGTTAGGTAGCCTGCTCAGGTCACACAGCCGGAGCTGGCCTTCCCTTTGCAACCTACAGCCTGGAACAAGGCGCTTAGCACCTGGATATCTCCTGAGTGCATTCACAGGGTCTCATAGCTTGGCCTGGTGTGTGTTTACCAAGGATGTGAGATCTGGCCTTCACTGTTACTTGACTGCCCCACTTCATGGGCAAGGCTGATCGAGCTTTCTTTTATAGTTTGGGGTGCTCTTGCCTGTGGACCCCAGCAGTGGAATCTGTCTAAGCCAAGTTGAAACTTCATTGCTTGTTTGGAGGCCGCATCTGGGCCGAGCAGGACTGTCCAGCGTGGGCCATAAATCTTGAGCTATTCTTAGCCTGAAGATTTTAATGATCTGGCTCCTCTGGGCTTTGGAGACTTAGCGGAATTTTTAAATGTTCATCGAGCACACAGGCTCCCCCTCCAGCCCCGCCCCAGTGGTTTTCTCTTTTATGCCATAAATGTTTGAGCAGATTCAGTCTGCAGTCTGCCTCGTCTCATTTGCTGACGGTAGGTGTTAGGAGGGCCATGTCCTCGAGCCTTCTCTCTGACTGTGGCCACCTCCCTGTTTCCCTTTCTTTAGTGAGATCAAGCCCTTGGTGGCAGAGGTCAACAGAGGATTGGCAATTTTCTAGAGAATCTGGACTGTGGACATGTCGATTCTTCCAGCTGGGTGGGGCCAGAGTCATCTGTCAAGCTGTCTGTCATCGCTGCGGCCAGCCCGGAGCCCCTGCTTGGTCTTATAAAGCTCTAGTCCCTCAGAGGCTGGAAGACAGGCAGTTCATAACCCCGCGCTTAACAGGCTGCACAAATAGGTTCATTCCTGGCAACGTTAGCTGAGGAAGAAATCAATCAATCAATAAATATTTATTGAGCACAGAGTCTGTAACTGTCAAAAAAGTAGCCTAAGGCTGGGCACGGTGGCTCATGCCTGTAATCCCAGCACTTTGGGATGCTGAGGTAGGCGGATCACCTGAGTCAGGAGTTCGAGACCAGCCTGGCAAAACCACATCTCTACTAAAAATACAAAAATTAGGCAGGCATGATGGTGTGCACCTGTAATCTCAGCTATTCAGGAGGCTGAAGCAGGAGAATTGCTTGAACCTGGGAGGCGGAGGTTGCAGTGAGCGGAGATCGTGTAACTGCACTACAGCCTGGATGATAGAACAAGACTCTGTTTCAAAAAAAAGTAGCCACTAAAACAATATGGATTTAAAATGCTTGACTTTTGTTGGAGGGCCAAGCCCAGAGAAAATTCCCGTAGGTGCTATTGGCCCCATTGTCCTCACACCTGCCGCCTGTGGGGCTGTCTGTCCTTCCATACTCCTGTTCCTCTGCTGTCCTAGGTTCCCTGCTGCACCATGAGGCCTCGGGGACTCTGTGGGGGGCCTGCACTTTTTGGGCAGGCGTCCCCAGGATCCCCAGGACCTGATTCTCTTGTCTGCTGTTCAGCATCATGTTCCTGAGGCCCTGCTCTCCTGAGGCACCAAGCTGAACCTGGTGGAGTCAGCAGCTAATAGCCTGGGGAGGTTGGGGGCTGCCCCTTCGTGCCTGGATCCGGCCTCCTTCCCCGCAGCCTTCCTGAGCTGAGTCTCTCCATTCTCAGAGCCTGTCATCCACCCTCCTCCAGGGAGCCGCTCCTCAGCCCCGTTCCACACACAGGTAATGAGAACAGCCTGGATTTATTAAGCTCCCTGCCAGTCACCCTGATGCTAGGCGCTTTACATAAGCATGTCATTTAATCCACACAACAAACTGTGAAGCAGGTTTTATTGTATCTGGGTTTGGTTTTGTTTCTTCTAGACAAGGAGACTAAGATAAACTTGTCCTGGATTTTATAGGGGATCCCATAAAAGGAGCGGAATCCAGGCCTAATCTACCTGACACCCGAGCCAGGCTCTTGGCCCCTGAGCCCTCCGCGGGCCCCCAGCATCTGTGCTCACATCCGAGCAGCTCCCTTGGCACTGACTGTCATCGCTGTCTTCTGTGTTTCTGTTCATTTCTCCAAAGGCCGCCAGCTCAGTGCACAGCCCACAGGGCTTCCCCCAGTGTCTCTCATGTGGGAGGAAGTGCTCAGCAGTGCTTGGGCACATGATTTGGGCATCGCCCTTTTGGCCTAGGTGAATTTTCTTTTCTTCTCTTTCTTTCTTTCTTTTATTTTTTGAGATGGATTATCACTCTGTCACCCAGGCCGGAGTGTAGTGGTACAGTCTTGACTAACTGCAACCTCCTCCTCCTGAGTGCAAGCGATTTTCCTGCCTAAGCCTATTTTTTCTTTTAGAGGCAGGGTCTTGCTATGTCACCTAGGCTGGAGTGAAGTGGCATAGTCATAGCTCACTGCTGCCTCCAACTCCCAGGCTCAAGCAGGCCTCTGGCTGCAGCCTCCTGAGTAGCTGGGATTAGAGGTACATGCTGCCAAGCTTGGATAATTAAAAAAAATTATTTTGTAGAGATTGGCGGTGGCGGTGGAGGGGGGGGGTCTCACTATGTTGCCCAGGATGGCCTCAAACTCCTGGTCTCAAGTGATCCTCCTGCCATGGCCTGCCAAAGTGTTGGAATTACGGGCATGAGCTACTATGCCTGGCCCCCTTCGTGGATATTTATTTATTTATTTATTTTTGAGATGGAGTCTCACTCTGTCACCAGGCTGGGGAGCAGTGGACCAATCTTGGCCCACTGCAGCCTCCACCTCCCGGGTACAAGCGATTCTCCTGCCTCAGCCTCTCTAGTAGCTGAGATTACAGACGTGTGCCACCACACCTGGCTAATTTTTGTATTTTTAGTAGATATGAGGTTTCACCATGTTGCCCAGGCTGTTCTTGAACTCCTGACCTCAGGTGATCTGCCTGCTTCAGCCTCCCAAAGTGCTGGGATTACAGACATGAGCCACTGTGCCCAACCACTAGGTGGATTTTTGACAGAGCCCGTTAAAATATCTTCACATCAAGGAACGAGTCAAAACGGGATTCAAAGTCCTTTAGAGTAAGAGAATGTCTTCAGTTCTCATTAATGGAAAGGAAAAAAAAAAAAAGAGGCCAGGAGGTAAATCCCAGCACTTTAGGAGGCTGAGGCCAGTGGATCACTTTGACGTCAGGAGTTTGAGACCAGCCTGACCAACATAGTGAAACCCCGTCTCTACTGAAAATACAAAAATTAGCCTGGCATGGTGGTACACATCTGTAATCCCAGCTACTTGGGAGGCTAAGGCAAGAGAATCGCCTGAATCCAGGAGGAAGAGGTTGCAGTGAGCTGAGATAGTGCCATGCACTCCAGCCTGGGTGACAGGGTGAGATCTTGTCTCAAAAATATAAAATACAATAAAATAAAAAAGAAGAATGGCTACTGAACACCAAGGCATAAGACTGCTGTGGTTGATAAGGCTGAGTCTTCCTTATCCAGAATGCTTGGGACCAGAAATGTTTTGGATTTCAGATTTTTTTTTTGATTTTAGAATATTTGCATTATATGTTTACCAACTGAGCATCACTAACCCCAAATCCCAAAATCTGAAATGCGCCAATGAGTGTCGTTTTTTGAGCATCATGTTGGCACTGGAAATGTTCCTAATTTTGGAGCATTTTGGGATTTCAGATTTTTGGACTAAGGTTACTCAACCTGTAGTCACTTTTCATGCGTTATCTGAAAACCCTATGTGGTAGTTTTATTCCCATTTTTCAGAGGAGAAAAGACTCAGAGAGATTGAGTGGCTTTGTTAAGGACACAGCTGTTAAATCAAGGCCTGAGACTCAAATCCAGATTTTCCTGATTGTAATATCCTAGGCAATTTCTGGCCTGCATAAAGCCTCTCCTCTCTAATTTCTAGGTCATATTTGGGCAGAGAATTTAAGACAACTCTTGCTGGTGTTAAGATTAGTTGAGGTGCAGTCTTGCTTAGAAGACCAGAGCAAAGGCCTAGAGTTTGCATTTCTATCAGGGATTATCAACCTAGAATTTCTGGACCTTAAGGACTCTACAAATAGGTCTTGAGACATTCTCTTGAAATTGAAAGCAAAATGTGCACATGTGCATTTTTCCTGGGAGAGAGGAGCCATTGCTTTCGTCAGTTTCTCAAACGGGTCCATGATTCAAGCAAGGTTGGGGGCTTCCACTTAAGAAGCACAGAAAACAGATTTCTCCCAAAGAGAATTTTGTCCATGGACTTCTGGTGGAGGAGGCTCTGTCCCGCCTTGTTGACATCAGAATTTTCCCCCTGCTGAGGGGGTCGGGGAGGATGATCTCGCCGTGCCCCTTTGAAGCTCTAGATTCAGAATGTCACGGCTTTAAATCCACAGGGACTGCAGTCTCTAGGCCTGGCCTATACTAGATGATGAATTGGATGTGACAGCACTGGATGGTAGGGAGCCAGGAGCTGTAGGATTTTCCACTTGGCAAGGGCAGGTTCTGAGTGAAGTCCTGCCCCCTTGGGTTAATGCATTCGGTGTTTTTGCTGATGCCGTGTAAAGGGGAAGGAAGGCTCCAGCCTGCCGAGCATACTCGTAGCAGAGTCCCCACGCTTAGATCATCCAAAGCTTGTCGTGTCCACTTTTAGAGAAACAGAGAGTTGGTTATCTGGGGTAGGCAGTGACCTTCTTCCTGACTTTTTTCTCAGAATGCTTTGATTCCCAGTGTGGTTGAAAAACAGACACAACAGACACACTGCAGTGGCTCTGTCGGTTCCTCTCTACAGAGAGCGGCTTCTCTGGTTGACTTGCTCTGTGAAAAATCCTCTCTAAACATGACCCAGTGATCCAAAATGTGGACGGAGGGAGGACGATGGCCTCTGTGCAGTAGCTTTGTGATGTATCTTCCTCCTCTCCAACACCTTCTAAAAGGGAGGTCTTGTATGGGCTTTGCAGCCCTCTTTCTTCACTGACAAATAAAACATGGAAAGTGGATGAGTTTGGAGATCACCGGGATTCCAGTTGTTCATATCCTGCCGACTTTTGTCATGTAACATTTTCGTGTCCTCTCTCTCAATGCATCTCATTTATTTATTCAATTGTTCCTGTACCTATCTATCTATCTACCTGTCAATCATCTGGTCAACTAGTATTTCTTGAGTGTCAGCTACTTAACTGACACTGCAGTTGGCAGCACAGAGAAGAATAAGACATAGTCTGAGCTCTAGGTGTTAGAGCAATGCTTCTCAATGTTTCTATGCACATGAATCACCTGGGAATCTTGGGAAGTGCAGATTCTGAGTCATAGGTCTAGAATAGGGCCTAGCATTCTGCTTTTTTGTTTTGTTTTGTTTTGTTTTGTTTTGTTTTGTTTTGAGATAGGGTCTCATTTTATCACCCAGGATGGAATGCAGTGGTGCAATCATAGCTCACTGCAGCCTCCACCTTCTGGGCTCAAGTGATCCTCCCATCTCAGCCTCTCGAGTGGCTGGGACTACAGCTATGTGCCATGCCACCTGGCTAATTAAAAAAAAAAATTCTTGTAGAGATGTGGGTGTCACTGTGTTGCCCGGGCTGGTCTCGAACGCCTGGCCTGAAGTCATCCTCCTATGTTGGCCTCCTGAAGCGCTGGGATTGCAAGTGTGAACCACCATGTCCACCTGCATTCTGCATTTTAAAAATACTTCCAGGTGAGGCCGATGTGGCTGGCTAAAACAAGAGCCAGTGGCTGGAAGGCCCTCACTGCCCTGCTCATGGCGCTCTTCACCACCCTCACGGAAGCATTATGGTGAGGTCCCAGTGCAGAAAGCGTGAAGGTGCTTTAGAAAGCAGGAGGCACGTCTCAGATATGATGCTTGTGCTTGAGTGCGTCTTTTCTGGGTCTCCAGACAATTAGGTGAAATAGAGGGTTCAGCTGGAATTATTTGGCTCCTTGATTGGCTTGGTGGGATTAAGGACCAAGCTGAGCTGGATGGATACCAGCAGAGTCAGGTTTTAATCTAGATTTGGAGTCACAGCAAGCAGTTACATAAGCTCAGTGCTCTCTCTCCTCTCCTTCCCATTTCCTTGTTTCATGGGAGCTGAAACGAGCTGAAACGTTTTATATGAAAGATGTTCCTTCTCTCTCTCCTGGGAGTGCCCAGAGCTCTGGCACAGCCTAGTTGGAGCAGCGACCCGCTGCAGGAAGAAGTGGTTTAGCCGTTTAACTAATTGACAAGATTGGAAGCCATAATAAATAGCCAAGTATCTAATCAAAGATTAATTAGTGAATAAATACTATTTAGCCTGATAAGGAGAAGACATTTCATTCCTTCCTAGGAAAATGGTCATGTTGTATATTAAGCCAAAATTGAGCAGAGTAATTCTTCATTAGCCAATAAAATATTAACCCAGGGGGTCAAGTGCAGTGGCTCATGCCTGTAATCTGAGTGCTTTGGGAAACTGAGGTGGGAGGATTGCTTGAGCCCAGGAGTTTGAGGCTGCAGTAAGCTATGATCGCACCACTGAACTCTAGCCTGGGTGACAGAACGAGGCCCTGTTTCTAAAAATAAAATAAATAAAATCCCAAGGGAAGGTGACTTTGTGTCTCACCAAAGCCCAGCCTCTGCAGGTATCTGTTATGAGGCCGTGGGGATAGGGACGAAGAGATTGAATTTAGAGAGGAAAAGAAACAGTTTATTCTAGCCTCGTCTTTTTGCCATCTTTAAGATGTAAAAATTAAAATAAATTTGATTTTTAAACAGTGCGGTGCATCAATACGGCCTACAGCAAAATCAATAATAAAATTTCAAGTTGAAAAATTACCCACAGAAAGAAAAACATTAAGTGTTCTGACCCCAGAAGAAAGAAACGTCTAAAAGATATTTCATTGGTCTTGTCAGAGCATTTTTGAGTGTGCTATTTTTCTGTCCCTCTTTTGCCTTTGTGATGCAGAAATTCTGAAAGTTTATTTCAACACTGCGCTGAAAAGACATCGTAAGCAAAGTGGCCAGACATTTTTGTAGAGTAAATCATTTTTCAGCAAACCTTGACTCTCTTTGGCATGTCAGTATCAGGAAGAAAGCCAGGAAAGAGAGCTGTTTTGTTCTCTTATACATTGACAATAGTCGTGTTCCTGAAAAGTTGAGTGTCAAATGAATTTTTGCCAATTGAGGCTTATTTCTGAATGCACTGGGGGAATCTCATAGGTGTCAAAATGAAGATGCCTTTTAGGTAAGTGAATACTTTCCCTTTCTCGCTGTTTTACATGGAAACGTTTCTTCTAAGTCTGGATTTTTGTATTTGGAGTCTGCTTAAAGCAGCTACCACATATGGACAGAGAAGAAAGCATAATTTGTCCCCATCACAGCCTGTGAGGGTCAGGCTAAACTCTGGGGACACGTCCTTGAGCCAGGTCAGACGTGGCAGAGCCTCAGACAAGCCTTTCTTATGGAAGACATCCAGGCCTTGGGCAAACCCAGACGCTTAATTGCCAGGGCACTGAGCAGGTAGGGGAGAGGATCGCCTTGAGGCCAGACAGACCTGTGTGTGCTCCTGACTCCATCACCCACCAGCGGCGTTGTCCTCGATAAATCACTGGACCGTGGGGAGCTGCAGCTCCTCAGCTCTGTGACCGGGAGGAGGGTGTTTCCCTTAGAAGCTGCTTAAGGCATGAAATGAGATCATGCCTAGTAAACAGCAGGTGCTCAATAAGTGGTAGCCACAGTTAGTGAGGGGCCGGAGGTCTTTGGGTGCAGAGCCCCTCTGCCAAGCCGTGGCCTCCCGGGGTCTGTTCCAGCCTCTTCCTCTATATGCCCCATTCGTGCGCAGTCTATGCTGTGCTTCCTTTCAGTGAGCAGCTAGGAGGCGCCTGGTCATCAGCAGAGCCCCTCGCAAGTGCAGGAAAGGCAAGCGGTGGCAGCAAGATGTCTCAGCGGCCCCTAGTTTTCATACCCTGCTTCGGCCCTTGTGTTCCCTAGAAGCTCTCAGGCAGGGGCCACATCTTAGGGCGGGCCAGGCCCTCTATGACCCAGTGTCTGCTCCATGGCTAAGGGCCCCTGAGTACTCATCCTGCCTTCCTCCCCACCGGACGCCTTCCCAAGGTATCGCCGTGCCCTCCTCCTTGCCCTCCGAGGCCCAGAACCCCTAACTTTGCTCTCTTTCCCTCTACCTGAATACTCCCTCCTAGGGAGGCATCCTGGGCTCAGCCGTGTGTGATCTCAACATACTACTTTTCTTCCTAAAGCTTCAGTGTCCTTAGCTATAAAATGGGCATGGTGATGTCTGAAGATGCAGGCTAATATACAGAAAGGCCCTGAAGACGGTTACGAATATGAACTTGCCTGTGCTCAGGACTGGGGACCGATGGTGGAGGAATGTCCTAGCTGAGCCAGTTAACACACTTGTGCTTCACCGGGCCTTAAAAAAAATTAATAGAGACAGAGTCTGGCTCTGTCACCCAGGCTGTAGTGCAGTGGCATGATCACGGCTTACTGCAGCCTTGGCCTCCTGGGCTCAAGTGGTGATCCTCCCACGTCTGCCTCCTGAGGACCTGGGACTACAGGCTCACGCCACTGCTCTGACTAAAGTTTTTTTAAAAAACGTTTTGTAGATGGGGTCTTGCTGTGTTGCCCAGGCTGGTCTCAAACTCCTGGCCTCCAGCAATCCTCCCGTCTCAGCCTCCCAGGGCGCTGGGATTACAGGTGTGAGCCACGCACCCATCTGGCTGAGGCTTTGAATGCTCAGGTGTAAAGGAGCAGCCTTCAGAGGTGGAGTGGTGCTATGGGAGGTGAGGCTCAGCAGGCAGGAGGGCAGGAGGCAGTCACCACCACCCGTGCCTGCCCCATGCCCAGCATGAAGCTAGGCGTTTGGCCTCATTCGAGCCCTGGGTCTAGACCCAGTGGATTCAGATCTCGTTGGGAGCAGGGTGGGGCCCTGGCTTTTCTGTGGTCCTGCAATGCCCACTGCCTCATTGCAGGAGTGTTCTCTGCCGTCCTCGGGGGTCCTGGTGAAGCTTCAAGGGAGGAAGAGAAAGAAAAGACAAATGAGATAGAAGACGCTGAGTAAGCTGATGTCCATGCTGTGCCATTAATATTGATCACGATTTGATCAATTTCATTCTGTGAACTCTGCAGCTCCAGTATTGATCTCCAAGCACTAAAATTGAATAGGGAGGCATCTTATGTCAAAGGTCAGCTCAGAGCTGGAGCAAGTTTTGATTGAAAAGACACAGGTAAGATTTCTGGGGAGGCGCCTTCTTTTCCAGAGACCTCCTCTTTACCAGACGCCCACCTGGTGTTGACTCACCCCGCCTCCCTTAGAAAGAAGCAGGGCAGCCCGTGTGGTGAAATGCATGAGAGCTTTGCTGTGAGACTCACCTGGGCTTCGCTCCTGCTCAGCCACTTACCAACTGAGGCCTCAGGCATATTGCTTAAGCTTTTCATTCATTTGTTTTTCATTTGACAATTAGTTATTGTGGGCCAGGCATGGTAGCTCATCATGGTAGCTCATGCGTGTAATCCCAGCACTTTGGGAGGCCAAGGCCGGAGGATGGCTTGAGGCCAGGAGTTTGAGAACAGCCTGGGCAACATAATGAGACCCTATCTCTACAAAAATATAAAAAATGATCTGGTTTTGGTGGCTTATACCTGTAGTCCCAGCTACTTGGGAGGCTAAGGCGGGAGGATCACTTGGGCCCAGGAGGTGGAGGTTGCAGTGAGCTATGATTGCACCAGTGCACTCCAGCTTGGGTGACAAAGCAAGACTCTGTCTCTGAAAGATAAACAAATTCATAAATACTGATTAAAAATTCCAATTTATTGGACACCTACTATATATCGGGTGCTCAGAATATGGCAGTGAGTTAGTTAGACCTGGTACTGTTTTGGTCATGGTTTTTTCCTTTTTTGAAGACACAGCTTTTGATTATGAATTTTTATTATGAAAAATGTCAACTATGCTCAGGTGACACCGTTAGCACCACTTAACCACCATTTAGTTTTAGCAGTTACTAGGCATTCAGGCGGAACTTTCAGCCCAGGGGCTCAATGATGGCTGCACTGGAACAAGAGTGAAAGGAAGTTGCTGGGACCCCTCCCCGCCGAAGCCTCAGTTTCTCCATCTGCAAAATGGAAAAACTGTACTTACCTTACATAGGGTGACAGGAGTGACTTCACGAAGTGTACTGAGCCTGGTGCTGGCAGGAGGGTGAGGGCCTCATATGTGGGAGCAGCCGCAGGGCTTTGTGGAGGTGGCAGTGAGGGACTGTCTGAGAGCCGCTGCCAGGGCGCTGATGGGGTGATCATAGGAAGGTGATGAAGGTTTGTGGCGATCCCTGTGGCGATGCTGTCTGCTCATAGCACGGCACCTGGCCAATCACAGGCGCTCCATAGATAATAGGGAAGATGAAAAGGGTGATGGAATAAGTTTTCTCAAACTTCAGCATGGTTGGTGAAAAAGAGTTAAAAGGATGCGAGAAAATTGTGAGTGACGTGCTGATGAATGGAGCTGAGAGATCACATAGAAAAGACATCATCCTGTTAGGTGAAATGACAGAGCATTAATTATTAAAGAATGAAAACACTGAAGTGATGGAAAGCGTCTCGTATGAGGTAAGCACCTTCTCTGTGCGGCGGTGGGATCCGAGGGGATCGTTGTCACACTTAGGATCCTGCCTTTGCCTTCAAGGGGGTCACCCTCTATTTAGGGACATAGGACAGAAACTCCTGATAAATGACTACAATTTTTTTTTTGAGACTGAGTCTCCCTCTATCGCCCAGGCTGGAGTGCAGTGGCGCCATCTCAACTCATTGCAACCTCCGCCTCCCATGTTCAAGTGATTCTCCTGCCTCAGCCTCCCGAGTAGCTGGGATTACAGGCACTTGCCACCATGCCCGGGTAGTTTTTGTATTTTTAGTAGAGACGGGGTTTCACCACAGCCCGAGGCCAAAGAACAGCCGCCATGGGGTGGGGCTGATGAACTGGCCTGTTACTTATATAGACAGTAAGTGCTCTTGAGTTCAGAAGAGTACAGGTCCCTTCCAGCAGAGACATCAGGGCAGCCTCATCCAGAAGGTTTCTGTTAGGTCTTTGACGACGAACAGGGGATTTGAAGTGAGCCCCTCCAAATGTGGTTCAGAGGTCCCTAAAATAATGTTGAAGCTTGGTTCCAAGTTCACACAGTTTAGTGATTTTTAAATTCTCTTTGGGTTTGATTCTAGTCCCTGGTGCCCTGTCTGGCCCTGGAGGGTGGAAACTTCGATCAATAAAGCTCCAGGTGGACAGAGGCAGGTCAAGCTTTGGGTGGATGGGGGCTGGTCGCACCCGGGGTGATGGTCACAGGCCTGGAGACTGGGTCTGGCCCAGGGCCCCTGAAGCAATGTTCCCTGCAGTGGGGAGTGGACTTTGCAGTACAGCCTGGGGCCATCTACTCCCTGCCTTGGACTCGATGTGTCCAGTTGTAAAATGCGGATAGCAGGCTGTCCGCACAGTTATGTGAGGATTGCATGAGATCACCTTAGGGGTAGTAAGTTCAGCTGTCCAGACTTGGGGCTATTTTCAAGCTGGTGTAGTCTGGTCTCTCTTTCAGAAAGGGTGAGATCTTTTTCATCACCTTCAAGGGATCCATTTATCCCCCAACTCCCAGTGTTCTGGGCAATTTGACGACAGACAGAGTCTCAGGGCACAGACAAGAGTGCCCCCAAACCAGGCCAGGGGCCTAGGGCTGGCCCCTGGGGAAGAGCATCTCTGCAGCGTCAGTCCTGTGCTGGTCTCCCTGGGCGTGGCTCTGCAGTGACCAGTGGTGCTGTGCGCAGGTGTGAGTGACTGTTAATGCTTCATGCTTCCCACTTCCTCTGCGAGGTCTTCGCATTTTAGCCAGGAACCTTCTAGAGTCTATACCTTAGTCCAAAGGGATTACTTACTCCATGGTGGAAAGTTGGGAGCCTGTGTGATCTAGTAGAAAAAAATCACTGGGTGTTTTACGCAGAGGAATGTGCTAGATATTTGTTGCATAATAATATATTTTTTGTTTTTTTGAGACTGAGTCTCATTGTATCACCCAGGCGGGAGTGCAGTGGCATGATCTCGGCTCACTGCAACCTCCGCCTCCCAGGTTCAAATGATTTTTGTGTTTGAATCTCCCAAGTAGCTGAGATTACAGGTGCATGCCATCACACCCAGCTACTTTTGAGTACTGACAGGGTTTCACCATGTTGGTCTCAAACTCCTAACCTCAAGTGATCTGCCCACCTTGGCCTCCCAAAGTGCTGGGATTTTAGGTGTGAGCCACAGCGCCCGGCCCATAGTTCTATTTTTTAAAGAAAACGATAAATCAATCGGATATCATATGAGTACATGCATATGAATGCATATACAAAAAGATTCAGGACACACATCACATTGCCATCTGAATCTAGGATAAAGGGCAAGGTGGCCAAGAAGGCAGCTCTGCAATGTTTTAATTTTGCACAAGAAGAATATATTCCTATGTCAGAGCAGGAACCTGGAGTCAGATGGCTGGATCTCTGAATCTCTGCATGTGTAAAATGAGGATGAATAATCCCTCATGAGCGGTCATGGGGATTGAATGAGATGATGCTTATATAGCTCCTATCACAATACTTGGGTTATAGGGTTCCATCAATAAAAGTCTCTGTCATTATCACCTCTGTAGCAGGTCGTGGATGCTCACCAGTCATTTCCTCTCCTGGTCCCCCATGAAGACCATATTCCCCTGCCTCCCTTGCAGTCAGCAATCATGTGACTGGTTCAGGCCGGTGAAATGTGTGCAGATGAGACATGTGTTATTTCAGTCCCGGCCATAAATCCACCTGTACCATCTTCCTTGTGTTCACCTCCTGAGGCAAACCTTAGAACTAAAGGTGTCATCCCTAAGTGTCTGATTGGACAGCAGCCGCCTGGAAAGCCAGCTGGTTCACATTAGACTGATATGAGCAAGAAGCGAACCCCTGGTGTCGAGCCACTGAGATTGTGGTGTCATTTGCTGTCGGTGCTGGGTATATTAAATCACCCTACTTTTTCTGCTGCCAGGGTTCTGAATTTGTGATTCTGTTCTGCTGCCTAAATATCAGTTTCTTCACTGGAAGGTGAGAAAGTCACATTTTTTTGCTTTTGTTTCTGGCCCTGAGGACTGTGTGTGACAACCCCATGAGAGGCAGATGGTAATGCCACTCTGTGAACGTTGCAGGGGGTGGCAGGCAGAGGTGCTGGGGTTGTGGCTGGATCTGGGCTTTCTCCAGGCCCCCAGGCCAGGTGGAACAGGACAGGTGGGGTGGCCTGTGTGTTTGAGGCTCCTAATGAGGAGGGCGTTGCTGCAGACCATCTTCAGAGCAGGGTGGGTGGGTATGGGGAGAAAGTGGCCCAGATGAGGGCTGTCAGGTATCCTCCAGCTGTGAGAACAACCTGTGGCCAGGGGTGGTTGCTGCAGCTTCTTTAGTTACAATAGAATCCATGGATAAGGCAAGGATCAATTCCCAGGATCAATTAACGGCAGGCTGATAAGAGACTCAATGTGTTTTAGGGGATTGGCTATTGCCCAGGCCGAAGCAAAAACTTGCATTGTAAGCAGTAATTAAGAAGCGATTTGCCCTTGGCCCCTGTTCCTGGGACGAGCGCCAGCCCCTGAGAGCCTTCAGAGCTGCCTGCCTTCAGGAGTCAGCTCAGATGGGGCAAGTGACACACGTCTGCATGCGCTGCAGCCCACGCAGGCCTTGGCAGAGCTCTGCCGTCTTTGCTCCAGGCCCGGCTCATCTGCTGCACTGTTCTGTGGATGAAGATGGCTGGAAAGGGCATTCAATAGCACAGAGGTGAGTCTGCCCATTCGGCCAGTGCCAGCATAACCGGAGAGTGTGGGTCCCTGGACTCTGCTCAGCACTTCTTCTTGGTCCGTAACAAGCTTTGTAAATCCAGCCACACCACAGCCATGCTCCAGGCCTGCTTTGTCCCCCATAAAATGGCCAAAGGCGTCTTGTTTGTCCAATCATAGAACCTGGAGACACAGCACAGTGCGGCCAGCATCCCTGAGTTTATGGAGCTCCATGCTGGTCCATCATTGCCCTGTTGGCTCAAGAATTCTCAGCTTCCATGCATGCTGAATGCTGAAATCTGAAGCATTCTGTTTTGTAGAGAAAATGGTAGAAATGAATTTGGAGAGAAGGTAGGGGGAGAAAGATGGAAGAAAGCAGGACTTTTGGTGACCCTGAGATATCAACATTCTGCAAATCTCTGTGTAATACGTGCACCAACATGTACTTTCTGCATGAGAAGCTGAAAACGGTTTTGGTATGTTTACAGAAGTAGCAGGAGGGGAAGGAGAAAAACAGATGGAGAAGGGGAACAGAAAAACACATGCCCATTTGCTTTTACTCATGCTCAGATCATTTTGTGAGGAGGCATAATTTATGCACATCTATGCAAATGAGCCAGTTTCCTAGAGTTAATCATTTCTCCCTTCTTCACTAAGAGTGTGTGCAACTGCAGCAGGAAGGGAGTGAGTCACTGTTTCATGATCCAGACGCCCCAAGCCCCAGACCCTTCTTTCCAAAGGCACGTGCCACCACCACGCCTCGAGAATGGGAGACCCCGCTGTGCCCAGCGAGGCCACTGCAAGCAGGAGAAATGAGGAGAGAAGACATGCAGAAATTGCCAGTCGATTGGTTCATGAATTCACATCTTTTTTTTTAGATGGAGTCTCGATCTGTAGCCCAGGCTGGAGTGCAGTGGTGCAATCTCAGGCACACTGCAACCTCCACCTCCCAGGTGGGTTCAAGCAATTCTCTTGCCTCAACCTCCTGAGTAGCTGGGACTACAGGTGCACATCACCACGCCCGGCTAATTTTTTGTATTTTAGTAGAGACAGGGTTTTACCAAGTTGCCCAGGCTGGTCTCAAACTCCTGAGCTCAGGTATTTCACCTGCCTCAGTCTCCCAAAGTGCTGGGATTACAAGCGTGAGCCACCGCGCCCGGCCTGGAATTCACATCTTTGTGTGACATGATTGGCTGCCAGTTGCTTTAGGGGGTAGAGTGTATCTTTCAAAATAAACAAGAACTTGGTCTACCTGCTGAGTAGACTCAGCTCTTAACGCTCGTTGCAATCCTGGGGCTGGTGCAGATTCCATCTCTGGCCAGTGGGTGTGCAGCGGGTCATGGGGGCGGGGGCGGGCTCCTGCTTGTCTGTCCTCCTCTCCTGGCTCTTCTTCCTCTCTGGCTCTCCCTCACTCACCCTCTTCTAACTTCCTTGGACTAAGACATCACATCTTCTGGGGTCCAACGGAGAAGGGACCATTTCATTAAGAACAAAACCAGCTTACGTTGATAAGCTGACTCGCAGTTTACAAAGCTCTTTAGAGACTTTTTATTTCTATTTATTCGTTACCATGTCTCTTTGGAGGCAGATCTGTACTCAGAGCTGTGGCAGCCTAGGCTCAGGGAGATTCCGGGGCACCCGAGATCGTGTTAGAGATGGGTGGCGGGTGAGGCTGGGGCCCCGAGCCTGCGACTGCAGCTCCTGTGCTGGCCCCACCCCCACCGTGGCACTGCATGTGTGTGGGGTATGTGGTGGGTGTGTCTGTGGAGGTTGTGTACCTGTTGTGTATCGGTTGGTGGGGAGGCTGGGGCACAGGCGATGGAGGTGGGGAAGGGTATCCTCTCTACTTGTTTGTCCTGGTCCGAGAGGTGCAGGGGGTCTCTGCTCCCATCTGCCCACTTTTCTGGATCCACCCATTTGCTGACATCTCCAGTGTAGCTCTCTCTCTCTGACAGTCCTTATTGAACCAGGTCACACCCGTGATTCACCTATAGACTTTCCTGAGGGGATACCAAGGTCTGCCAGAGTGAGGGGTTGGATGAGGGCAGGGCACAGATGCCCTCCTCTCAAAAGGCAGGGACAGGCCAGGTGAACTGGCTCACGCTTGTAATCCCAACACTTTGGGAAGCCAAGGTGGAAGGATTGCTTGAGGCCAGGAGTTCAAGACCAGCCTGGGCAACATAGTAAGACCCCATCTCTACAAAACATACAAAAGTAGCTTGGTGTGCTGAATCATGCCTGTAGTCCCAGCTACTAGGGAGGCTGAGGCAGGAGGATCACTTGAGCCCAGGAGTCGGGGACTGCAGTGAGCCATGATGGTACCACTGCACTTTAGCCTGGGGGACAGAGCAAGACCTCCTTGGCTTCCCTTAGTGACAAATGTGTGATTTCATGGCATGAGATTTTTGGAGACCCTTCCTGACCTATCTCTCTGTGATTCCTGCCTGCAGCATACGTATCTTGGGTTAACAAGATCCATACACGTATGAGCTGCTGCAAATTTGTCCTAAAATCGCCTTGAAGGAGAGATCTGCTCTCTGGCATTGTGGGGTTTGGTGAAGGAGTTAGTGTCTGCCAGTCCCTCTCATGAGATTTTTCTAGATTCCTGTCACCGCTCTCCCTTTGCTCTTTCCAGGAAGACCCAGGCAAGGCCTCCAGCAGCGGAGTGAATCTTCTGATCTCCCCTAGCTGCCCTGTCTGCTCTGTGTGCTGGACCAGGGAGGGGCTTACCTTTAAACACGCATTCAGAAAGAGATAACAGACTGCAAGCAGTGTGGGGTGGGCGTGGAGAATGAAGAGAAGCAGGTGAAAGGGCACAAGTGCACAGTAAGATGGAACAGAGTCAGTGTCTGATCGCAGAGCAGGGTGACTGTACCTCACAACCAGGTATTATACGTGGGTGAAGGACACCGGCATATTACATACGTGTAACAAAATCTCATGTACTCCATGAATTTGCACAAATCAAAAATTTAAGGCAATGTAAGCATACTTTGTTTAAAATATATATATTGGCCTTATAATCCCAGCACTCTGGGAGGCCGAGGTGGGCAGATCACCTGAGGTCAAGAGTTCGAGATCAACCTGGCCAACGTGGTGAAACCCCGTCTCTACTAAAAATACAAAAATTAGCCGGGCATGGTGGCAGGCACCTGTAATTCCAGCTACTCAGGAGGCTGAGGCATGAGAATTGCTTCAACCAGGGAGGTGGAGGTTGTAGTGAGCCAAGATCACGCCTCTGCACTCCAGCCTGGGCAACAGAGGGAGATTCCGTCTCAAAAACAAAACAAAACAAAAACCAAAAAAACACACAAAAAATGTGTTCAGTTATTTTATCTAAATAATCTAAATATAGATTCACACAGTTCAGTGAAAGTAGCATTCCCCCACCTCACATCTTCCAATGCCTGGCCCCAGCCCCAGACAAAGCCCCCTTACCTGTTTCTGTGCCTAGTTCTCCAAGCGGCCCCTCCACACCTGCATTAATATGCACTCTCCTGTAACCTCCACTGCAATCATATGAGGTGGGTGCTGTTAGAGTCTCTGGCTCACAGATGAAAAACCTGAGGCTCACAGGGATACGTGGTTTGCCCAGGGCTGCTTGTGCTGGGAACAGGCAGAGCCAGGGCTTAATTCCAGATCTTTTTTCTCTTTTTTGAGATGGGGTCTTGCAGTGTTGCCCGGGCTGGAGTGCAATGGCGAGATCTCAGCTCACTGCAACCTCTGTCTCCTGGGTTCAAACAATTCTCTTGCCTTAGTCTCTTGAGTAGCTGGGATTGCAGACACCCACAACCACGCCTGGCTAATTTTTTGTATTTTTAATAGAGACAGGGTTTTACTATGTTGGCCAGGCTGGTCTCGAACTCCTGACCTTAGGTGATCCGGCCGCATGGGCGCCCATGATGGGACTTGTTAGAAGATGAAGGGACACCAGAGCTTCCCCTCTCAGCTGTGTGAGGGCACAAAGAGACGCCCGCTGCCAGCAAACCAGGGCAAGAGCCCTCGCCCAGAACCAAATCTGCCAGCACCCTGGCCTCTGACATCCAGCCTCCAGAACTGTGAGGAATAAAGGTCTGCTGTATAAGCCATCAGATCTATGGCATTTTGTTATAGCAGTCAGAGCTAAGATAAATTGAAATGTGAAAAATAAGAGGTAGCTATAAAATGAAGTAGTATCATCAATGAGTATGTCATTTTTATGACGGTTTATTTTTAAAAAGTGTGCCTTTAGTCCCAGTTACTCGGGAGGCTGAGGTTGGAGGATCGCTTGAGTCCAGGAGATCTGGGCTGTGGTGTGCTGTGCCGATCAGGTGCCCACACTAAGTTCAGCATTAATACGGTGACCTCCCGGGAGCAGGGGACCAGCAGGTTGCTTAAGGAGGGGTGAACCAGCCAAGGCTGGAAATGGACCAGGTCGAAACTCCCTAGATGATCAGAAGTGGTATGGTGCTTGTGAATAGCCACTGTGCTCTAGCCGGGGCAACACAGTGAGACCCCATCTCCTTAAAAAATACAAATAATTTTAAAAGTTAAAAACCAGTGTAAATCTAGAGAAAAATTGCAAAACTAGTACAGAGAGCTCCCATAAGCCCCACACTCAATTTCTCTATTGGCAGCATCTTCCATGAGTTTGTTTCATTTGTTATAATGAATGAACCAGTGTTGATAACCGTTTTATTAACTAGACGTCCATACTTCCTTGGATTTCCTTGTATGTTTCTTCATGTCCTTTTGCTGTCCTAGGATCCCATCCAGAGGCCACATGAAGTTTAGACGTCGTGTCTCTTTAGGCTCCTTTTAGCTGTGATGGTGTCTCAGATTTTCCTTGTCTATGGCCACCTTGACAGATGACCCTTGATTTTCTGGAATGGCATTTTGGCTGAGGTGGTTGTCATAAGTCATTGGTGAAGGGGATGAAGTCCCACTGTGGGACTGGGATTTGGGGCTCAATACACTTTCCTGGGTAATGTTTCTGGCAAAGGAATTTTTATCCCACCCATCTGTGCCTTCCAGAGATATGAAAATCATCTCTAGGGCCCAGGGGAGGCCACGCTAAACACTGTTTGTTTCATAGTTTTCTGGGGACAAAGGGGTCTGCTGTGTCTGCTTTCCAATGGCCCCCGAGCCCCGCTGCAGCTCAGGCAGGTGTGACGAGTTGGCAGAGAGTGGGTTTATATCCAAACTCTGCCACTGACAGCTGCAGAAACTGGCCAAGCGACTGGGTTTCCTCATCTCAGATGAAGTGAGGATAACAGTTGGTCCCATCTTAGTTAATGCGTGCAGAGTGCTCAGAGCATGCCTGGCACAGGGTCAGTCCTGTCTACCTGGCTCCCATCATTATTATATAAAAGCACCACTTCTAACTGTGGAAGTTACACATGGAGGAGACAGGTGAATTTATCTTTCTGCAGCATGACTGCTAATGGTGCAGGTGGTTTGGTCATTTTTTTTTTTTTTTTTTTTTTTGGAAACAGAGTCTTTCGTTGTTGCCCAGGCAGGAGTGCAATGGTGTGATCTCGGCTCACTGCAACCTCTGCCTCCTGCGTTCAAGCGATTCTCCTGCCTCAGCCTCCTGAGTAGCTGGGATTATAGACATGCACCACCACACCTGGCAAATTTTTGTATTTTTAGTAGAGACAGGGTTTCACCACTTTGGCCAGTCTGGTCTTGAACTCCTGACCTCAGGTGATCCTCCCACTTCAGCTTCCCAAAGTACCAGGGTTACAGGCATGAGCTACTGTGCCTGGCTTTTTTTTTTTTTTTTTGAGACAGAGTCTTGCTCTGTTGCCCTGGCTAGAGTACTGTGGCACCATCTCAGCCCACTGCAACTTCGACCTCCTAAGTTCAAGTGGTTCTCTTGCCTCAGCTTCCCGAGTAGCTGGGATTACAGGCATTAGCTGTGCCCGGCTAATTTTTGTATTCTTAGTAAAGACAGGGTTTCACCATGTTGGCCAGGCTAGTCTCGCACTCCTGACCTCAGGTGATTCGCGCCCTGCCCCCTCCCACCATCCCAGCCTCCCAAAGTGCTAGGATTACAGGCATGAGCCACTATGCCCAGCCCATTGTTGCATATTTAACAATCCCTTTAAGACATAGTACAGGAGTCTGGGGTACACCATAAGTGATTACTAGTAATAAATGTTAGCTTTGCTACTAGAGCGTGTTTTACAAATATCCTGGGCTCCTGGCCATCCAGGTTATTCAGGTACTAGAGCCTGGAAACCGTTAATCTCAGATGCATTTGGATGGGCTAGCCTTCAAATCCTGGCTGCCCTCACACCAGCTGTATCATCTTGGACAATTCACGAAACCTTTCTGTGCCCTCCTTTCCCATCTGCAAAAGGGGATAACAATAGTACCTCCAGTATCCTCAGTGTGAGGATAAAGGGAGGGGATGGGTGTATGGAGTATGTAAAATGCTCAGTAAACAGTGCCAATTTATGTTATTAACACGTCTGTGAGCACTGTCTTTGTAGGCGCTGGTGGGGGGCCAGGGAGGTATCACAAATGGCAGGAGAAGATGGATGTGTGGAGGAGGTGATGTTTGAGGTCCAGTCTTCCCTCCCTGAGAACTCAGGGTGGCCCGAGCCTGCCCTGTAGCCTTGGTCGTTCAGGTGAATGCACTTATGCCTTACGGTGTTCACCAGGTGTCAACCCATTAAATTAACTTTTTTTTTTTTTTTGAGACGAGTCTTGTTCTCTTACCCAGGCTGGAGTGCAATGGTGTGAACTTGTCTCAGCTCGCTGCAACCTCTGCCTCCTGGGTTCAAGTGATTCTCCTGCCTCAGCCTCCTGAATAGCTGGGATTATAGGCAAGCACCACCACGCCCTGCTGATTTTTGTATTTTCAGTAGAGACAGGGTTTCACCATGTTGGCCAGGCTGGTCTTGAACTCCTGACCTTAAGTGATCTGACCACCTCAGCCTCCCGAAGTGCTGAGATTACAAGTGTGAGCTATCATGCCTAGTCTAAATTAACAGTTTTTAAGCTCTTCTGTGTGCATGGATCAGCTAAATGCATTCATACGTATTATTTTATTTAATTTTCACAAACACGATCCCATTTGACAGGTGGAGAAATGAAGGTTCAAATAACCATCCTCAGATCAGGAGGCCACTAACTTTGGATTAGAAAGCCCATCTATCAGTGCATTTCCACCCCCAACTCCTGAGCAGAAGGACCACGAGCTTGAGTGGTAACAAACATTCCACCTTTCATGATGAAAAGTAGACTGAAATCTACAGCAGGGCAGGGACTGTTTCTGTCTTGTTCACTTTTGTCCCAGAACTGAGTCTGTGAGTGGCATCTAGGAAGTGCTGGATGGAGATGTAACTATAGAGCTTATAGCCACAAAGCTGTCCTGTGTCCTTTGTCTCACCTGAGCCTTAAAATTACTTTGTGAGAAAAGGGTTGATGCTATTATCTCCATTTTACCAGTCAAGGAAATGTACGGGAAAGACACATTGATGGAAGGTCTTCTCTCAATGGACGTTTTGCTGGTTTTATCTCCTTTAACCAATGCACATTGCCCTTGGGGGGACGTCACACAACTGCTGACCACAGGCCAGGACCAAGACCTCTGCATCCAGATCCCAGGCCCATGCTCTGCCCACTGCCCTGGAAACCTCTTACCCTTGCTTTTTTTTTCAGAGACAGCTTCTTACTCTGTTGCCCAGGCTGGAGTGCAGTGGTGCGATCATAGCTCACTGCAGCCTCCTACTCCTGGGCTCAAGTGATCTTCCTGCCTCAGCTCTTGAGTGGCTGGGATTACAGGTATGCCACTGTGCCTAGGTAATTTAAAAAAAATTTTTTTTTTTTTGTAAAGACAGGAGTCTCACTATGTTGCCCAGGCTGGTGTTGAACCCCTGGCCTCAACTGAAGCCTCCCAAAGTGCTGGATTATTGGTGTGAGGCACTGCATCCACCTCTTACCCTCCTTTTGAGAGGACCCTGCCCTCCTGGCCCTTAGCGCGGGCTGAGTTTTCGCCGGTTGGAAGCCAGGGCACTGAAGAATGGAACTTGGTCTAGGAGTCCACCACCACACGGAGGAGGTGGACCTGGCAGCATTGCTGGGTGGTGTCAGGGAAGGGCCCAGCGTGGCTATGCTGCCAGCAGGGTGCCTGCCTCACAACGAGTTCCTGCAAAATCACAGGAGGATGGAAACCTCGTTCCCTGAATGTATGAGACAAATGACTTCCTCTCCCCTCAGAAAGAGCGAGAATGGAGGGTGTTTTTTCTTTGGGCTGTGAATGAGAATACTGAGCTGTCAGCAGGATTTTGTTGTGACGGCATCTGCAGCAAGAAGGAGGCCACTCTGATGATCCCGGGAGATGCTGTGGGTTCTGGGGGACTTCCGGCCCAGTCGGAGCCTCCCAGAGTGGCTGAAGCATCTTGCTGGGTCCTCTGACAGCTGTGTCTGTCGCCCCTGAGAGTTCCAGAGGAAGCATCACCACCCCGACCTGAGCATTCATGCTGGGCACGGCCCAGAGAGAGGCTTGCAGACCAGCAGATCAGACCTGAGCCGTGGTCCTTCCGCTCCTCTGCCTATCCCACTGCCCTCTCCCCTCCCTGGCGGGGCCTGTGGGGGACTTGGGGAGCTTGTGCTGGGCATGAGGGCCCCCTAGGGTGGGGAAACACTGCAGGCTTCCCCGTGACAGTGTGCCTGACCCCGTATGACCATCTCAGGTGACAGACGCCTGGGCCCTCGTGTAAGCCAGGAGGCAGCATGCTTCCACCAAGGACCGGACAGTAAATATTTTAGACTCTGAGGACCACATGTTCTAGGTCACATCTGTTCTTCTGTCTTTGAATTTTTTTCCAACTTTTTAAAAATGTAAAAACCATTCTTGGTGCAGGCTGCACAGAAGCTGCCCTGCGGCCAATGTCGCCTCTGCTTGCTGCAGCGTCCCCTGCTCCCTGCTCCGCCCCTGCCCCTCAGAACCTGGATCTTTTCTGCAGAATCCCCTGTAACAAGGCGACTGCACAGCATCGGCCCAAAGGTCTTCACAGAGTATATGCCCACTAACTTCTTTTTTAAATTTAACTTAATTTTTAATTTTTATTTTTGAGACGGAGTCTTGCTTTGTTGCTCAGGCTGGAGTGCAATGGTGCCATCTCGGCTCACTGCAACCTCCGCCTCCAGGGTTCAAGTGATTCTCCTGCCTCAGCCTCTGGAGTAGCTGGGATTTCAGGCATGCACCATCATGCCCAGCTAATTTTTGTATTTTCAGTAGAAATGGGGTTTCACCATGTCGGCCAGGTTGGTCTTGAACTCCTAACCTCAGGTGATCCACCTGCCTTGGCCTCCCAAAGTGTTGGGATTACAGGAGTGAGCCACCACGCCCCGCTTACACCTGCTAACTTCTACAAGGTACCCCCAGCCCTCCAAAAACCAGAACACCTGCTTCCTTCTAGCCCTGCACCGCTTGTAGCTGCTCTGACCTAATTCCTAAGCGCCATTTCCCTGCCTTCAAATTAAACAGTAAGTTGCAGGGAAGCCTCGTGAGGTCCTTTAGCTGCCCTGGGGCAGGATGATGGCCATCCTGGGTCAGGACCCTGCCCATCCAGCTCCTCCCAGGCAGAGGGGATGATCCCCACACTGAGTGTGTAATGGCAAGAGGTGAGCAGTAGGCGGCAGCACTGAGCCGTACTTACTGAGTTCTGTTCTCAAGGGGATCCAGAGCTTAGACCCAGTAGGATGTGGCCTTTTCATGCTCATCCCTGGACAGACAGCAATCCTAAGCCCCAGCAGGTGCTCCGGAATCCCTCCCCAGAGCCCCGTCTACTGCATGGCCTCTGCTAAGACCGGGCTGTATTCCTGTATTTCCTGTGGCCTCCTAGATACCTTCAGGATCTCACCATGGTGACCACCTAAGGCCAGCTCCAGACCCTGAGAACCTCCTTCGGCAGGTCCAGGTCCAGCCACACCTGTGCAACTGTGGCTGAAATGCTGCGGAGAGGCCGGCCAGGCTGAGACCACAAGGCAGCATCTGCGGTGACTTGTGTCCTGGGTTTGGGGGTGGGTTTGACTGGCCGGGGCAGGTCTTGGGTATGAGCCAGGGGTTTGCAAGAACAAAACCCCAAAGCTGCCCCCGACGTGGGCGCTGAGTCATTTGCCTGCTCTTGGCCGGCCGGCTGGTGCCGGGAACCTGCAGCTCACCTTCTCCTGCCTCCTCCTCACCTCCCACAGCCCGTTATTCTCCTGAGTCTGCTGGCATTGCCTCCAGGTTTTTTCAGTCCTACCCCTGCTGTCTGCCCTGTGGCCATGGCCTGGTGGAGACCTCAGCAGCCCGAGCCTGGACAGCCTCCTGACCAGACACCCTCCTGCTGCCGGAGTGACCTTTCCGAATGCATGGAGGACCCTGTGGCTCTGACCTGCTGGGAGCCCTCTGGCTGCTCCGGACAGCAGGAAACCCCCTGCTGATCATGCCAGGCCCCTTTCTGTGCCCTCTCCCCCTCTGATGTCACGCCCAAGCCATACCATGTTTCCCATGCACTCCAGCAGTTTCTCACCTCCATGTCTTTATCTGCACAGGGCCCTCTGCCTGGAGCCCCGTCCCTCCGCAGCCTCTTCCTGGCTGACGTCTGCTTTTCCGTTCATACTAGGGTCAGGCATGGTTTGGGGGCACTCAGTCCAATCCTGCAGCTCCTCAGTACTCCAGGATTCCTGGACTCTGCTGTATGCTTGCCCATTGTGGTGGTGGCTGTCCCCTAGAATGTGACCTCCTTGAGTGCCAGGATTGTTTTGTACACATCTTAGCAGCCACGGCACCAGCACAGAGCCCAGAACACAGTGGTGCCTAAAAACTGTCTGTTCACTGATGAACGGATAGCGCCCTTCATCAGGCAAACTCTAGCCCATCTTTGGGACACCCAGGGACAGGAGACATCCCAGTCTTGTGCAGTGACCATTCCCATTTTCAGCTTTCTCTTCACCACCCCCTTTCCCATGTCTAAGCTAACCCAAATCCCCGCGCTTCCCTTTATCCTTGTTCCATCAACCTTGCAGATGGAGGCCAGCTGCTTAGCGTCTGCCAGAGCTTTTAATATAAATTCTGGACAGATTTTTCCTTTGTTAATGGCAAAATAAAAAGCCCCAGAAAAGAAGCACCACCCCCTTCCCTACATTGCAGGGACCCGTGGGTTTCACCACCCCCATACACCTGCTATCACCACGGGGCACTTGGAAGGTGTAGAAAGCCCTGTGGGCCACCTGGGGTGACTGGAGGAGACCTGGGAGGCTAGGCTGGTTGCAGAGTCTATCTGGGGGTCTCAGGGGTGATCCCTGTGTCCTTTGACAGGGTCTGATGGGTGCTGAAGGGAGGCCTGGGATGGGCCTGGGGCTTCCCTCCCCCCAGCCTGCTCAGGAAGAGGTGTTTAGGCTGCGTGCCTTTTCCTTCCACGCCATGCACATCTGGCCTTGGAACCCAGCTTCTGGTAGGGGTGGGAGTTGGAGAGGGCATGCTATTTGCCTTTTCTGCCCCTTAGCACCCCAGGTTGTTTTGGGGCCAAGTGTCTTGAGAGTTTGCCTAACAGACCTAGTTTTCTAATTCCTAGGAGATAAGCCAAGAAGCAAATTACGTGGGTGTATGGCTCTAGAGTTACTGAGGTGTAATAACGGATTACCTTCTGGTGTGGTAACTGTAGCCACGCCCCTGTGGGTGGGGACAGAGTTGCCAGATCTGGCAAATAAAAACACATGCAAATACTTCATAGGACAGGCTGGTACCAGAACGCTGTTTATTGTTTATCTGAAATTCAAATGTATTGAGTATCCTGTATTTTCTCTGGGAACTCTGGCAGAGGAGAAATCTCCCTTGCAGGGAGGGGGCACTCTCGGTGTCTGTGTCGCAAGAAGAGGGGGCTCCTCCCCAGCTACAGGGGACTGGGCCGCTGGCCCTGGCATCAGGGTCACTCCTCTTGGCTCTGCTTTCTTGGGTCTTCAAGGCTTTGGGCCAGCCTGGGGTTGGGAGAGTGGCCTCTGCTTCACTGGCACTGGCTAGGAGGTGGGCTGAGCATGGAGGAGGGGGTGTCAGCGTCTGGTTTGTTTCCACCTTGCTGGCTCTAAACCTCTAGTCAAGTGAGGGGACGCATTCTGACCTAACATCTGCTGGGCTGTGAGCTTCAAATGGAAGGGCTTGGCCCTTGCCTGAGGCTGGTGGGAAGTGGCAGTGGGGAGGGAGGTGGGTCCCAGGGAACGTGGGTTAACTTTGGGGACCTTCTCTTTCAGTGTCTCTCCCCTTCTGGTGGGGAGCCACCATGTCTTGCAGGATCTGGGCTTGATTTTTAAAATACTTTCAAGCAAACGCTTGCAGTAAAATTCAATTCTCTTTTCATTCAGTCCTGTGAGTTCTGACAAATGCACAATCGTGTATCAACACCACGGTCAAGATACGGACAGATCCATCGCCCCGCAAAATTCTCTTGTGCTGCCCTTCGGTGGGCAGATCCTCCCCCTTTTCCCACCTCTGCCACCATACATCTGCTCTTCACCCTGGGTTTTCCCTTTTCCTGACTGTCTCCTAAATGGGATCATACAGTGTGAAGGCCTTGCATGCCTTTGGGATGCACCTGTGTTGCTGTGGGAGCCCACAGTTTGTTCCTCAGTAGCACCCCATTGTACAGATGTGCTGCGGTTAGTTTATTCATTCATGTGCTGAGGATGTGTGGGTTGACTCCAGTCTAGGGCAGTGATAAATAAAATAAAGCTGTTCTGCATATTTGGCTATAGGTTTTTGTATTAACCTCCTTAATGGTTCCCTCCCTCCCTCCCTCCTTCCCTTCTTTCCTTCCTTGTGATGGAGCCTTGCTCTGTCCCCTAGCCTGGAGTGCAGTGGCACAATCTCAGCTCCCTTGCAACCTCTGCCTCCTGGGTTCAAGCAATTCTCCTGCCTCAGCCTCCTGAGTAGCTGGGATTACAGGCATATGCCACCATGCCCCACTAATTTTTATATTTTTAGTAGAGATAGGATTTCACCATGTTGTCCAGGCTGGTCTAGAACTTTTGACCTCAAGTGATCTGCCCGCCTTGCGCTCCCAGAGTGCTGGGCTTACAGGTGTGAGCCACTGTGCCCAGCCAATGTGGGTTTTCATTTATCGGGTAAATACCCGGTAATGGGATTGCCGGGTCACATGCAAAGTATGTTTCCGTTAGAAGAAGAAACTCGTGGCGCCCGAGCTATAAGCACCCACAGCTGCCCACACTTTTCAAACGGTAGCCCCAGATGGCTGAGGGGCTTTCAGTTTTACAGATGGGGAAATGGAGGCCTCGAGAGGTCAGATGAAGAGCCCAGAGTTTTAAGGAAGGTCATCGTCAGGGTCCAGGTGGAGCTTTGTCGCCTGTCTCCCAGGCCGCTGTGCTTTTGTCTGTATGTCTCAGTTCCTTTCATCATCGTCTGTTGCTGCAACCTTATTCTCATGGGATCTGCCTGTGGGACACATTGGGCCACCGCCAATGAGCTTCTCCATGCCCTGATAAGGAACGTGACCAAAAAGATTAATCCATTTGGTGAAGTGACCAAGTGACTATGTAAACAGCCGTGCTGATGAACAGAATCTGTCTTCAAAGGTTATGGCAGTATTACACACACAGCCCTCACGCTGGGCATTCGGTTGATGGAGCTGTCTGCAAAATTATTTTTCACTGATTCATCTACCAAATTATTCTTCTGAGATCTTTTCAAGCAGAACTGACACAGAACTGATGTCTGCGCTTCTTTGGTGCCGGGTAGGTAGGAGCTGTTTGCTTTTCTTATTCGCTTCTGACTCCCTTCGCCTTGGGATTTGGGTCCTATCCCCGAAAGTCCTAGTCCCAGACAACCTTTTCTTTCTATGCTTCAAGCTTAGAATCAAGAGAGCGGTTCCTAACACTCCCTGGGAATCTTGGCTTTACCACAATTCCAGCTTTTGAACATTTCAATGGAGGATTAATTGTTATTCATGGTGTCATTGTTATGTAGGTCACTTTTTCTTTGGAGCAAGTTGATGGGATTTTATTATCTGTGGAAAGCAGCCATATACCAGAATGAAGAATACTTTTGATTGATGATTCAGCTTAAAAATAGTTTCCTATTTTAATAAGCTTCATTCGGGAAGAAATGACCCCAGAGGGGAATGTGTGCTTATCTGGTAGCCTATGTATTTTGTAGAGAATTTCTAGAAATGTGTGTATTTTGAAGAAAAGAAGAGGTTGGCTGTTTGGTCCTGGAGATGGGCCTAGGAGCCTGGGGTAGGGGCATCTATTGGTCTCTCCTAGCTGACTCGTGCCCAGAGAACTGCAGTGCCCCTCACGCAGATACTGGAGTGGCTGAGTGAATGTTCCTAGTTGGGTTACTTCGGGTTCAACATTAGACTCACCAAATCGTTATTTAGTACTTGCTCTGTGCTGGGCAAAACGTGCTAGGTACTTTCATTGATGTTATCAGGGGAATATCTAGGCAAAGAGAGGAGACCTCACTTATGAAAACTAAAGACCTCGCCAAGTCAGATTTCTTTTTAAAAGGCAGTTAGGGATGGCAATCTGAAACAATGAGGTCCCCTAGTGCCCTTCCAATGGTGAAACACAAAGAGCATCTGAATTTTGGAAGACTATTGACCGCATCTGGGGAGCTGTAAATGCAGGCAGGGTCTGATGGGGTGAGAGGGATAGGAGAAGGCATCGCAGTGAGGACTGGACGCTGGGGTCAGCTGCCTGCGAGCGAGTCCAGCTCCACTCTCTGCTGTGGCCTTGAGCAAGTAACACTTAACTTCTCTGAGCCTGTTTCTGTATCTGAAAAATGGGATTGGTCATGACCACACTCATAAGGTTGTGATGGGTACGTGGCCCCTGAGAAACATCGGAAAGGAGGCAAGGGTGGCTGAGACGCTGTTCCTCGGTTTTGTTTCAACAACGAAAGCTAAGTTCATCAAGCCACAAGAAGAAACCTCAGATTTTATTTTTTCCTAGGAAATACGAAAATCGAGGGTGTCCTTTGAAGCCTTGTGGCAGAAGCTTCTTTCAGAAGCCGACTCACCCGCACAGTGCTGTCCCAAACGCCGCTGGTGTGCAAACGGTGGCCCGCATCCCAGTGGGGGGCCAAGACGGGACAGCAGAGACTGCAGCAGGGTGTCCCGTGAGCAGGGGCCCCTCACGGACAGGTCTAAACGCGTGTCAGGCTGGGATTTATTAATTCTTTCAACAGCGGCCGTGGACTCAAGACGGCCTAGAGGGCGCCAGGGGGCGCTCTGGAGAGGACGGGCGGCCGGTCCGAGTGGGCCCCGCCCTGGGACCCAAGCAGGGAGGGCGGCGCCCCCGGATCACCCGCGGCTTTTGCAGAACCCGCCTTTGCCGCGCAGTTTTCGGGATTCGCGGGAGGAGGCGCAGTCTCCCAGGACAAACTCTCTCCCCAGCACTTTCGCGTGGAAAATCTTCGGGAAAATGGAAAGTAGCTCTCCGGACTCCCGCTCCCCGCGGATGTGAAGGATTCCGGAGCAGGCGCGAGGAGCAGTTCCCGTTTTCCTTACGAGCGCCCCCTCCCTAGCCCGGTCCTAGTAGTGCGAGCGAGAATAGTCCAATTAACAGAGACCCTCAGGAGCCTTTTAGTGCTGCTGTTCCGGGAACTGAAGAGGCCTCTGTGTGGGAATCCCCACAGAGTAATAAACAGCACGTGGCTGGAGCGCAGAGGAGGAGACTCGCTCCACCTGGCGGTGGTGATGTGACTGTAAGGCAGGGAGGCTTCCCGGAGGAGGTGGCAGGACACGGGCTGGCGGCCGCAGGCGGGATCTGTAATTCAGTGCCCGCCGTCACGCACCTCAGCCTGCCCCTGTGCAGCCTGGAAGCTGGAGACGGAGAAGGTGGAGAACAAGAGCTCATGGATGCCAGGCCTGAACTGAAGGAGGCGGCGCTGCGCGCACAGACCGGGGAAGGTGGGGTGGAGGCCACAGCCCAGCAAGCTGGGGCAAGAGGATGGGCGGGAACGGCGCTGGGCGTTCCTGCTTCCTCCTCCTCAAGCTCACAGCCTTTCATAGGAAATTAAGCATTCAGCACCGGGTGATGTAGGACTGACTAGAAACTCCAGCCTGGTACCCAGGGCCTGGAATCAAAATCGCCGGGCGCCCGCGGCCCTGGGGTGGGGCTGAACCTGAGTGATCTTAGTCTGTTTAATAGGAGAACTGCAAACAGAGGGGGGGTTCCTCTTTATTGCTCAGGCCAGGGTGTGTGTGTTTGTGTAGGTATGTGTGTGGAGTGTGAGTGGGTGTGTTTATGTGTGTGTGCGTGTATGGGTGTGAGCCCTGGGTGTGTGGGGTGTGTGAGTGTGAGTGTATGTGTGTGCATATATGTGGGGGATGTGTGTGTGGAGGTGGATGTTTGTGTGTGTGTGTGTGTGTGTGTGTGTGTGTGGTTTGTTTGGGAGAAGAAATAGCCTTTGTAAAATGAGGTCAAAAATACCTTTTCTTACTTTAATGTTAGAAAATAACTGTAGTTAACTTACAGTCCTGTCTAACCTACATTTCCTTTGAAAGGCCATTTTATTCTATTTTAAAGCCGTGAAGACAGTATGTGAAGGAGAGTTTGCATCTCATTTCTTCCTTTGATGCTTGACCAATTCAGGCCCTAACTTCCCACTCGGAGAGCAGTGCTGTGTGGGTGCATCTTGGCCAGCGACTCTGGCGGAGGCATACATCTCATTCACACCAGCAAGGGGAAGGGCTGGATTAGGAAAACACAAGATGGGAGTCCTGTACTTTTCTAGGACACACCTTACAAGTATTGCTCCATTAGATGGGTGTTCATTCCTGGCTCCTGACGACCTTGTCTAAGGATTTTCGTTTTTACGTAGAAACAAAAAAGGGCAGGGGAATATGGAACTCAAATAATATGAAGCAGTCTGAAAATCAGCACCTATTACTGATCATCTATGTGTGAGAAGGTTGCTGATTGTTAGGGGTGTATATTATTACCAGCAACAGACAACCAATTCTCAAAGTCATTAGCAAAGACAATAGATGAAGCAGTGAATCATGCAATCTGTGTAGCAAAGGCTGAACATATTGACAGGAACAGAATTCGTAGAGACCAGAATTATTAGGGCAGGCTTTTCAGGACGGACAATTAAAGGCAGGAAAAGATTTAGATAGATGGAGGCGAGGAGAGGGGAATTGGAAAACTCACATGGGGATGCAAGAATAAGAGCAGAATGTTTATTGTTACAGCGAGGCTAGAAAAAAAATGCAGGGTACAACATATTATGCATGGTATAACTCCAGTTTTGGAAGAATATGTATTATTCATGTGCAAAGAAGAAAGACTAAGCAAATGGATCAAAATGTAAATCATGTTTAGGGTGTGATAGAGAGATTATGGGTGATTTTTAGTTTCCTCTTTTTACTTTTTGGTATTTTCTATATTCAATGAAATGGCTTATTCTTATTACTAGAAAAGAAAACGTTGTTTCTTATTTGGAGAGGGACTGGCTCAGGTGCTGGTGGGACGGTGGGACGCTCGGCACACAGTGGGCCTGGGGTGCAGGGGAATCCAGAGGCCCATGCAGCAGGGGCAGAGGGCAGGGGACGGTGCTGAGCCGGGGAGTGGGTGGTGCAGGCTGTTTTGGAGACCTGGGCAGCAGGAGTGAGCATGGTGACCTGAGGAGGAAGGGACCAGCTCTGAGGTTACAGTGAGGTGGAGGTGGCAGAACTAGAGCCCCAGCCTGCTTTATCTGGGGACAGTTACAGTGAGCAACTTAGACCCCGTGGGGTCACAGACAATCAGCAATGGGCCAGAGAAGCCTTTTCTAGAAAAATAGGTCAATTGCACAGGCAGAAAAAGGAGGATTAGGAATCTCACAGCTGGCAGGTTGGGGGCACCGAGGACCCCTCCCCTCTATAGGATTGGATGCTAGGGGCTTACATTTCCTAGTGTTGACATTCTCAAGTTGTCACGCCTTTTTGGATTAGGACTAAAGGCTTGTTGATTGCCTACAAAAAGTCACTAGCGGGCAGGACCAAGGGTGTATTATTGTGTCCTCACACCGTTAATAAAGACATACCCAATTGGTAATTTATTAAGAAAAAGAGGTTTAATGGACTCACAGTTCCACATGGCTGGGGAGGCCTCACAGTCATGGTAGAAGGCAAAGGAGGAGCAAAGTCACATCTTACATGGCGGCAGGCAAGAGAGTGTGTGCAGGGGAACTCCCCTTCGTAAAACCATCAGATCTCATAAGATTTATTTACTATCAAGAGAAGAGCATGGGAAAGAACTACCCCCCGATTCAATTACTTCCCACCGGGTCTCTCCCACATGTGGGAATTATGGGAACTACAGTTCAAGATGAGATTTGGGTGGGAACACAGCCAAACCATATCAAAGGGTGAGGTGAAATCCCACCATGTTATGCAAAGTCTCCACTAGGAGATAATGGGCTTGTTTCGAGCTCTGAGCTGAGGTCTGGTGGTTCACTGAGAAGCTCAGCTTGGTCAGCAGGACACAGTTGTCAGAGGCAGTTGCCACACAGACACCTGTGGAAACACTGAACTGTCAGTGGCCGAAATGACTTCTGACTACGGTGGATGTGGGAGGCCAGAGTGTGATTAAAGTGAAAGTGTCACCCAAGGCTAGTTCTAGGGGGGACAGAGCTGGAGAGGTTTTGCAGCTCACTAACGATTGTGATAAAAGATTAATGGAGTATTGATCATTTACCTTCACAGAAATACATTTCTTTACCTAATCCACAGGACAGGAACATCATCAACACAAGGTCTTCTTAGCTAGAAGCCTGTGTCATAGGAAACTAGAATGGAAGTGCATTTGGAAGAGCACAGATGTCCTGGCTGGGTGAGCTGCGGCTGCAGCATTGGCTCTGGGTTCTGAGCAGAATGCCGCCAGAGCTCCTGCTTCCGCCTGGAGGTACCGGGCTGAGCCACAGGCACTTTCCTCCCATTGTAGCCTCCATGCTCAGGGGCCACTGAAGGGTCATCTTTGGGTTATTCTGCTGGTAACATGTGAAATTTGGGTTCAGTTTTTTGCTCCAGCCACTTGAGACCAGTGGAAGGCAAGAAACGGGGGCCCTTCACCCTCTAGTGGACCCCACTGCTGGAACCTTGGGAAGGGAACCAGGCCCTGCAGCCACCAGCCCCAGCTCCATAGCCCTCCACACCCCCGTGCCTGCAGGCTCTGTGAGCTCGGGCACAACCAGGAAGGTTAGTGAGCCTTTCACCTACACTCCTGAGCAGATGCTTTGGATGAGATTCAAGAGAATCCCACAGTATTCTGAATTCTGCTGTCTAGAAAATAAGAGTGGTGAGGGTGGGATCTGGGCAGAACTCTGCCTTTCCTAGAGCCCCAGCCTGCTTTCTCTGGGGACAGCTCCTTTATAATTCATGACCCATCTTTATGCAGAATAGAATGCACCCCCACCCACCTTGAATCACGATATCCACCACTGTATTGCCTAATCACGGAACAGTGGGTTTTCTGTGGAAATAGAGCTTCTGTTTCCATAGGCGTGCAGAGAGAATTTGCAAAGTCTGAAAATGAATTTGCAAAGGAATCATTTTTCATGTAGTTTGTGCTGACGTGTTTCTAGGACTTCAAAGTGAAGGGATTTTTTTGTTATGATTACTCATGGCACAACAAACATAGTAGGTGCTTTATAAACATGTGTTGCATGAGTGAGTTAATGACCCAAAGTCATAATAATTATAAGACTTTTGGCTGGTGTGGTGGCTCATGTCTGTAATCTCAGCACTTTGGGAGGCCGAGGTGGGTGGATCACCTGAGGTGGGGAGTTCGAGACCAGCCTGGCAAACATAGAGAAACCCCATCTCTATTAAAAATACAAAATTACCTGGGCAAGGTGGCACATGCCTGTAGTCCCAGCTACACAGGAGGCTGAGGCAGGAGAATCACTTGAACCCGGGGGGCGGAGGTTGTGGTGAGCCTAGATCACGCCACTGCACTCCAGCCTGGGTGACAGAGCAAGCCTCCATCTCAAAAAAAAAAAAAAAAAACTTTTTTAAGTTTAAAAATACTCAAAAAGGGCGGGGCACAGTGGCTCACACCTGTAATCCCAGCACTTTGGGTGGCCGAGATAATTGGATCATCTGAGGTAATCTGAGACCAGCCTGTGCAACTTGGTGAAACATCATCCCATCTCTACCAAAAATACAAAAATTAGCCAGGTGTGGTGGCACATGCCTGTAATCCCAGCTACTTGGGAGGCTGAGGCAGGAGAATCCCTTGAATCTGGGAGGTGGAGGCTGCCGTGAGCCGAGATCACGCCGCTGCACTCCAGCCTGGGTGACAGAGTGAGGCTCTCATCTCAAAAACAAAACAAGACAAAACAAACAATACTCAAAGAGATACTATTTGCTACTTGGGGATACATATGTATGTTGTAAAAGTATACAGAAGTGTGTTGCATGATAAATAGCAAATTAATAATATGGGCTAGAAGGGAAGTGATGGAGAAGGTTCAGAGGGTGCACTTCACTGTATAGGCAGTGTTTTATTTTTAAAATTTATTTTGAGACAGGATCTCACTCTGTTGCCCAGGCTAGAATACGGTGGCACAATCATAGCTCACTGCAGCCTTGAACTCCCGGGCTTAAGCTGGAACTACAGGCGCATACCACCATGCCCGGCTAATTTTTTTAGTTTTTGTAGGCACAGGGTCTTGCTGTGTTGCCCAGGCTGGTCTCAAACTCCTGGACTTAAGGGATCCTCCCGCCTCGGTCTCCCAAAGTGCTGTTTCTTGAGCTGAGTAGTGGATACCTGTGCTTATTTTTCTTTAATCATTTTTGTATGTCTTCAACATTGCATAGTACATTAAAAAATACAACTACATTGAAACAGTATCCCTGATATAAAGATTACTTCACTGGAGAAAAGGTAGAGGGTGGAAAGTTGAGTAAATATGTCTGTTTCTTCCCCAAGTTGGGCGTTTTTTTTCTAATGTGCGTTCACTCCCACTCCCTTTCTTATCTACACTAACCACTTCTCTCCACCTAGACGGTCTCTTGCAGTGTTTCTAAGTAATTCTATCTTCAGCTACCCGCTACAAGGAAAATGCTCCCGTGTGTCAGTATGGAGGCGCTTCATGAGAGCTGAGCAACTTCGTTTCTTACAGACACCACCTAATAAATAAAAAGGTCATGTGCATGTATGAGAGGAGACAGAGGTTTGTGGGCACCCCCTCTGCGCGTATCAGGGGAGTTTTACCGTTCGTGCCTCGGCTCATGCTCGGAGCAGCCTGTCATGCAGGTGTTAGCTTTCCTGTTTCACAGGTCGGCAAGGCAGGCTCAGCGATGCTCAGAGACTGCCCAGAATAAGGCACACATGGAGCGCCCCAGATCAGCCTGGGATAAAACTGGGCTGACTGCCAAATCGCCCTCCACCGCCCGTGCTCTCATGCTGTGCTTCCCGTACAGGGGTGCAGATCCAGCCTCATTGTTGGCCCTTGACCTTGTGACCAGCGGCCCCTGTTGGTGGGATGGCAGGGTCAAGGATCCGAGGCGTTGCTCGGGAGGCCGTGACCCTCTCTGGCCTTCGGGGGATTAGTTCATTCTCCTCATGGCAAGCTCAAGTCCTGCAGTCTCCTGAGTCCTTGTACCCAGCAGTGTACCAGGGTACAGGGGTGCAGGAGGAAGTCATTAGAGCTTCTATGTATCCAGATTTTTTAAATCTCACCCTTTTAAAATTTCTATTTTGTTATGTGTTTTCTATGGTACATCACCTATTGGCACACGATAATACAGGTATATAATTTTAAAATATGCAAATATGCATATATTGAAGATACCTGCTCAAAAAATATTTTTATTGATAGAGGTGTGAAGTTTTAAAAGTTTAGAGACTGTACTCTGCCAAACGGATCCACCTCATTCCCAGTCAGCCCTCAGCACGCAAGCGTTACCCGAGTGCCTGTCTTCCAGTGCAGAGCCATGCAGTCCTGGTGCTGAGTGAGCTCGGACGTATATGTGGTTGCACTGATGCTCTTGGAGATATTGGTGAAATCATGACGAATTAGAGAGGTCAACTGGAGACAGGGAGATGACTCACTTTTCTTTCTTTCTTTCTTTCTTTTTTTTTTTTTGGAGATGGAGTCTCACTCTGTTGCCCAGGCTGGAGTGCAGTGGTGCAATCTTGGCTCACTGCAACCTTTGCCTTCTGGGTTCAAGCGATTCTCTTGCCTCAGCCTCCTGCATAGCTGAGATTACAGGCATGCGCCACCACACCTGGCTAATTTTTTGTATTTTTAGTAGAGAAGAGGTTTCACCATGTTGGTCAGGCTGGTCTCCAACTCCCAACCTCAGGTGATCCGCTCACCTCAGCCTCCCAAAGTGCTGGGATTATAGGTGTGAGCCACTGTGACTGGCCAATGACTCTCTTTTCAAGACAGCAGATTTCATAAGGCCAAATTCCTGAAACAATGTTAGAATTGATTATTAAACAGATGATTTACAACCGATTAGGGGAAAAGCAGTGTTCTCTGGCAGCTAGAATGGTTCACCAGGAGGAAGTCATGGCCGACTAAACTCATTCCCTTTACAATACTCAACAGTGGCTTATTGGGAGAAGTCATTCATTCGTTTGGTCTTTTACGCCTGCATGTACTCAGGGTCCACTTGGCAGCTAATTACTGAGCACCTACTTTGTTTAAAGCCCTATGGTTGGATGACATCTAGTGATAAATATATTGCAATCTCTGCCCTCTAAAGAGCTTTCTTTTTAATAAAGGAGACAACCACCTACACAGATGACTAGAGTGCAATAAAGTACTCCCTAAGTGCCGCAAAGTAATATAAACAAATACACCATCCTTTTTAGCAAGGAAAGAAAATGTTACAGCTCCTATATATATATTTTTAATATCATATTTCAAATTTTTATCTATTCTGTGTATGTTTTATATTGACAAAGTCTCTCATGATTTTGTGGACTGGGGCTCAGGATGTATCACCCCAAAATATGACCTTAGGAGACCAGAATATGCCACCCCAAAATATACTTCTGTGGCATATTTCGAGCTGGTTATTCTGAGAAACTGCAGACACAGGCGTAGCACTGAAAAGCTCTCCTTTGTTAAAGAAATTTGCATCTGTAAAGGAAATCTACATTAGTAAAAGTGTCTATATCAGGGAGAGAGTTGCTCCAGACAACTTTTATTGCCCAAGGGACTTTTCATCTGCACAGCAGGACAGCTTTTGTTCATCATATATTTCCTCCCCTTGCCCTTCTGCTGGTGGTCACCACCTCCCCGCAGCCCTGGCTCCTCTTCCTTTGTGTAGCTCAGGATGCTGTATCAGCTTCAATGATTTGACCCTTCATTGAGTCTCATATTTTGTGGGACTCTCATGTGTACATATGCAATTAAACATGGTTTTTCTCCTGTTAATCTGGTTTATGTCAATTTAATTCATAGCCCAGCCAAAGGATCTAGAAGGTGGGGGAGCCCTGTTTTGCTCCTTACAGTTGGTGCCCAGTGTAGGTCATCTCTGGCTGGGACCAGCTTGCTCTGGGACTGCTGCAGCTACAGGATCCGGGGACCCCTGAAAAAACACCAGCCACAGGTAACATTTTGTACCAAATTAGGCTCCTGGATCTGTGCCTGCAGAGTTTGGTCAAAATGAGAGCAGTGGCTGGGTGTGGGGGCTCATGCCTGTAATCCCAGTGCTTTGGGAGACCCAGGTGGGAGGATTGCTTGAGACTGGGTGTTTGAGACCAGCCTAAGCAACATATGGAGACCATGTCTCCACTCACACACACACAAATTTAGCTGGATGTGGTGGTGCACACCTGCAGTCTCAGCTACTCGGGAGGCTGAGGCAGGAGGATCACTTGAGTCCAGGAGTTTGAGGCCACAGTGAGCAATGATTACACGACTGCACTCTAGCCTGGTTGACAGAGAGAGGCCCCATCTCAAAAAAAAAAAAGTGAAATCTAAGTTTAGATTAGCAGGAGAAAACATGTATGAATTAGTTCCTGTGGAGCAACTTTGACGTTTTAGGAGAGTATGAGTATTTTTATTTTCTGACCCTCACCCTCCCAGAGATGGTCATTATTTTCCTGCCTGTGTCTTTTGCGTCATGTGTCATAAGAAGGAGACTCCAAGGTGGGGTCAGTGGCATGGGCTTTGCATAAGCCAGCAGTTTTTGCTGGCCTCACAGGATGCTGAGTTCATGTTTCTCACCATGTTGGCATCTGTTTAGATGAACTTTGCTGTGTGTCCCTGAAACAGAAAAAACTGGATGAGATTCTCCTTCCAACCTGTTTTATGTTGTGAGATCTTGGCTTTTTGACTAGTGAGAATACTCTCTGGTCTCTGCCAGGCCAGGGTGCATGTGTCAGCTTGTGCTAAGCGGCCAGTAAAGTAGGCTGGGAGCCCCACTCACAAGCCATAAGCAGCGTGCTCTCTGTGACTGCGCCTGCCCTCAGGGGAGTTTGTCTTCAGAGGTCCCAGTCCTTAAGGACCTTTGTCATCTCAATCTTTGATTGCTTGGTTAGTGCTGGGAAAGACCAATCCAGTAGGTCCTGCGTGGCATCATAGATTAACAGGCTGGTGCCTGGAGGTTCCCCATGTGTCCGAGGGAGACGGGAGGCACCATTTTTACAAACACTATCCCTTCCACCTGTGGCAACGAACGTCTCAGCTTTCTTAGTCTGTCTGTGGGAGTGAACTCTTCAATCATGGAGGCTGCGTCTTCTGTGCTCACTTTCAAAACCTGCAAGTTACCTCTGGGTCTTTCTGTGAAAAGACTTATTGGAGCTGAGTGGTGTGGCTCAACCTGTAATCCTAGTGTTACAGTCTCACTAATGCACCACAGTGTAGCAGTCTCCCTTTGCCCGAGGTAATACCTGAAGTCCTTTGTCTCCCGACCAAGAAAATTAAGGAGCGTGGACACCAAGGGTGAGGTTGGAGCAAAAGTTTAATAAATGAAAGAAGAAAGCTCTTTGCTGTGGAGAGGGGACCCAGAAGAAGGTTGCCATTTTTACAGATGAATGCCAAGGCTTTTATAAGAAACCAATGAAGGCTGGGCATCAACGAGGCTGGTGGCTCCACCCTGTTCTTCTAGTGCGCATGAGGGCCCTTAGCCTGAGTTACTCCATATTACTTTGTTCCCCTTATTGCGCATGTGTTAGAGGATGGAATTCTCCGTTGTTGGCATGTCTGGGCAAGTTACCTGTGTAGCCTTTCTTATCTGTGTAGCTGTGGGCATGTCTTAGGCAAGCCCCATTGTGGAAGATCCCTCATCTGTACCTGCAGGGTGTTCTTTTGTTTGAAAGGATTCAGCCGAGGACCCACTCTAACTGCCTGCCTGACCAAGTTTTTTCCATTCTCCTCTCTCACTAGCATTTAGGGAGGCAGAGGCAGGAGGATCACTTGAGTCCACAAGTTTAAGAAGACCAGCCTGGGAAATATAGTGAGAAAGGGGGAAAAAAAAAAGAAATAAAAGACTTATTGGTTTGAGTCACTACCTCTGGGATAAATAAATTGGCTATATTTGAAAAAAATTTTAGAGACTTTGCATCCTAAACAATTGTCTTACTGATACTATGGGATAATCCAACTGAAAAGAAGACATAATGGGTTTAATGATTAGCCTTAGGGACCCGTTTAGCAAGATTAAAAGCAGAAATCAAGTTTAGAACCAAGTTAAATTTGCTTAAATTGACCTAAATTTCTCTTCTCTGCTCTCTTATATCCACAACTCCCTGGTCCTGATCCTCTGGAAGATCTTTGGAGCTCTGGGCCCCTGATTTAAATCTTCCCTCCTCCAAATCCTGCTCCATTTTCTCAGTAAATTCCTTTAGCTCAGGCAGGAAGCATTTGTACGAATGGGTTTGAATTGAGTCCTGGTGTTGGGGTACTCATTAATTATTAACCCTTTCCCTCCCATGGATAGCTATTGCTTTCCTACGTTCTTTTTTTTTTTCCCCAAGAACTTTGACTTCCGACCAAATGGGTGATTGGGCCTGTGTGTGGCCAGCCGAAAGGTTGGAAACCTCCAAGAAGGTGTCTGGACAGAAACATGGGTGCAGACCTTTGCCAGCTGGCATGCCAACTGTTGCCAGCTCTTGGGGGCATTGTCTCAGGCTTTCTCTCCATGGCTGTCTTTGGGAGTGGCCCTGGATTGTGAAGGGGCTGCATCTTTTTTACCTGTCTTTGGAGATGCCTCATGCATCCATGGTTCAGCAGTGAAAAGCATGTTTGTTTTGGTCTTGATCATTTGCTAGGTATATCTTCGGTTTAGAGCTTTGCTTTATATAGTGCATGATAGGAACTTTTTCCTTTAGCCCTTCTCTCCTGAGCTAAAGCAGAACTGTGTACTCAGAAAGAAAACAGTTAATTTAAACCTCTCCGATAGCTCTAAATCTAGAACAGAGGAATATTTTGATTTCCATCCTAGTTGGAAATCTGCTTCCTGTTATAAAGGAGCAAACCAAAGATAATTCATTCGGATGGACGGGTTAGCACTGTGACATCCAGGCTGCAACCCAGTTTTTAAGGGAGATAAAAACAACTGTCCTTGTCTTACACATTGAGGCTTTGTCACAACAGGACATCCCACTAGAAGTGATTCAAAGCCCACCTAGCCACTTTACCAGTTCCCAAACCTCACCTGTTCATCTCAAGATGCTTGCAGAAACTTCAACAAATCGGAACACTGGAAACAAAACTATCTTGCATTTAAGAAAAAGAAGGAAACGTTTAAATAGTAATTATCCTAGACTTCTGATAATAGGCAAATGTGCCCCCCAAAACTCCTTCCTGTTGAAAACTTGAATTCTTTCTCTGTGCTTTTGCGAGGTACGTTTTCTAACCCGTCTTATCTAAGAACCATCCTTTTTGAAGTGCAAACTTCAGGGAAATGATTCTCAGGTTTAAAAAAAAAAGAAAAGGAACTATCTGGAAACTGGCAAATGAAAAGTCTTGAGTACAAAGTATGAGCCACCTGAGCAGGGAATCTTCACTGGTCCCATTTGCCAGATTCAGCTATTCCCTTTTAAGTGAGTCTTTTGAATTATTGTATCTGGCATATGGTTAAAATTTAGTAAGATCTGTTTCTGTCTATATGTTTATGAATGTCTATATATGTATATATGTCATGTAATGTGATATTTTCTATCTCTGGATGAGGTCTATTTAATTGGCTTAAAGAAAAATAAGTGCTTGTAAAAATTATTCTCTCAGAAAAAAAGAAACTAACCAAAATGCTTTTCAATTGCATGTAACTGATAAAATTTGGCAAATAAGAATATTATTAACCAGACATGGTGGCTCACACCTGTCATCCTAGCACTTTGGGAGGCTGAGGTGGGAGGACTGCTAGAGGTCAGAAGGGTGAGACCAGCCTGGGCAACATAGCAAGACCCCTGTTTCTACCAAAAATAAAAAATGAGCTGGGTGTGCTGATGCATGCTTATAGTCTCAGCCACTTGGGAGGCTGGGGTGAGAGGATCCCTTGTGCCCAGGAGTTCGAGGCTGCGGTGAGCTATGATTGCACCACTGCACTCCAGCCTGGGTGACAGAGCAAGACCTTATCTCTAAAAAAGAAAAAAATAATAATATTATTTGTTTAATTAAAACAGGCATGTCTTTATAATTGTTAGCATTAAATATAATGCAAACGAATTTTTATCTGTTAAATGTTTAAAATCATAAGACCATGGGTTCAACCTAAGAGCAACTGTGCAAGTAAAACGGCAGCGTCCATTGCTGTGTGTATGTCAGGCACAGCAGTAAGACAAAAATCCATTCTTTAGCTTTTTATGTTCTTGCTTTTGTGACTCTCGTAACATTCAGGTGCTGTGAAAATAGTTAACAGAAATAGTGTGAAATGCTTTATCAAATGTCTTATTTAATTTTTATAGCAAGTCTGTTTAAAAAGGTTTCCCAATCTCTTTGATAACTATACCCTTCAATATCTTCATTGAATGTCTAGTTTATTTCCAAATAAGGTAAAATATTGAAACATTAACTATTGTACATAAATTTAAGTTTATTTACTTTTGGGTTCCTAAATTTTATAGAAAGACAAAATATATTTGGGTTTGTGTTAGTAAATATGTCCTGTTCCACATTGAAAAAGTATTCTATGAGGAAGTATTCTATGAGGAAGCATATATTTCTAGAAATGATGAAATATGTAGTCATCAAATGTTACGTGCCAGTTCAAAATTGCTTGCTTCCTAGGTTTTCACTGGAAATTAGGGTTACTAAGTCCTAAAATTCTAATATGTACTTAAAACTACTACAAATGATAAGAAAAACAATTCTGTATGGAAAGCATACAAGGAAAGTAAGTTGTTATAAGTTATGAAGATTTTGTTGTTGTTGAGGGAAAATAACTTTGTCTAGTTTAGAGGTTATTAAAAGGTTGTTTCAATATGAAGGAAGAAAAGATGGGGGAAAACTGAGTGGATATGAAGTTGGGAAGAAAGAGAGCAAGAGGGAATCTTATGTAGTCAAACTGACTAATATGGAATACATTTATTATAATGGTCTTTAAAAAAATGAGCCTTAATATCAAAATACACTGATGGAAAACTAGAATGTAGTCTTCTAACAACAAGCACGCTTTGTAGTCTTAATAAGAAATAGTGAAATATTTTTTTCCACCTTTTGAGTGATCTACCTTGAACAAAAAAAGAGGATTCTGTGTTTTATCAAAATAATTTCCTGTGCTTCATGTTTTCTTTATCAGGTCTTTGATTACTTAAGAAAACTGGTCTTCTCAATATTAAAAGAGTTACGGTTTTTTATGATTATGTAAGCTTTTAATATTTGCCTTTAAGATCTCATGCCACTTTGGTTTTACTTCATAATGACCTGTGATTCTGTTTAATCTAGTGTTTAAACCTTTTGGTATTGGCACTTTCTAAAATTAAATTCGAAGTTACATCCTTCTGACCTTGAAATAACCGGAATTTTTCAGAAGGGCCCCTGGAACTTTTCAAAAGAAAACTGTTCTCTCTTCTTCCAAAACATACCTATTAAGCTAATTAGGCTTATGTTATGTTACATTTGCATGGAAAGTATTGTCAAGTAGGAAACGATGTTTAACCTTCTTTGAGTTACGTGGATATATACTACTGCATGCAATTCCTAGAAATCTGCTAAGTTCTGATAAATCAGTCATGATTCTGGTTATTATTTTAAGATGTTGTTTGCCAAGGAAATAAAATGAATAACAAAAATAAGTAGTAAAATAAATAAAAAATAAAGCAAAAATAAATACAAATAATATAAATAAAAAATTGCTTGTCATTGCATCATTATTATAATGAACTCTCATCTGATCTTTAACCATGGCCATTTTAAGTCTTTGTCATCCATTTATTGTTTTACTTTAATTCTCTAAAAGCTTCTTTAAGGAGATTCATAGAAAACACTCTGACAAATACTTTGGAATACAGGTTTCCGATAACTTTAAGATCATACCATCAGACTGCATAGGAATCTCCAGAACTCTAATAAGGAAATTGACAGATTCATGAAACTGCTAATAACATCAAGCAGAATAAGAACTAATTACATGCAACTGAATGAGCCCAGGAGGATACTTTTTAAATAACTTTTTGTTTGAAAGATTGCTGGCTCTTTAAATATTTTCTCTTCCACAGTTAAGAAAACTTTTTTAAAAAGCTGCTTATAGTTTACAGCAATTTGGTATAGTTTTGTGAACAAAAATGGAAACATTTACTTTTTCTCCTTATCTGATCCCTCCAGAATTCCAACACTATCTGTGAATTTTTTTAAATGGCAATATAGTTATTTGCATAAGTTTAATAAGAATCTGTTCTTGTAACAGGACACAATTGGAAACACTGATGATGTCACCAAAGCTTTGACTGAAATGTCACATTTTATAATATGCCAGACAACTTTAAGTAACTGAGGTTGACTTTATGGGGTTAGTGAAGCCCTTGGAAAAACAAACAACTGATGTGGTACCTCGAGTGCATGGTTCATATGGTTATGTTAAAGATGGGTAAGGAATGTCACTTGGCAGGCCTAGGAACCTCAGGATATTTTAGGGATTTCGAAAGGGGAGGAATTCACCCCAATCCGTAGATATTACAGACAAAGTTTGATGGCGAGTCCTTTGCTTGGCTTCCTAGCCTTAATAGGCTTTTGAAAGTCCAATCTGAGATTCCTTATTAACGACTCCAGCAAAACAGACTTAGAAGAGCTTATATGGTCAATCACTATTCTTGCTGCACTTTTTTTTTTTAAAGAAAGAAAAAGAGAGAAAAGAAGAAAGAAAGAAAGAGTGAAAGAAAGAAAGAAAAAAAGAATGTAGGAGAGAAAGAAAGAGGAAGAGAAAGAGGGAGAGAGAATGGGATTCTTGTTCTATTGCCCAGGCTAGAATGCAGTCTAAAAATGGGTTTTAAAAACCTCTTTTATGCCAATAATTGTGCTTAACAATGGAGACAGGAAGGAATAAGGGATGAAAATAACAAACAAGCAGCCAACTAATATTTTATTT